>JTDE01003231.1:20089-60263 GCA_014338405.1 Paragonimus skrjabini miyazakii | reverse complement strand
TGGGAACTCTAGTGCTTCCCCTTACATGACATCAAAAACACCGTGTAGCAAACAAGCGTTTATTCGGTTAGTCATTATTGGGGCGGAGCGAACAAATCAGATAACGAGTTCAAATGAGATCAATCTTGTCACGAACCCAAATACGTTTTGATACATTTGTGTCACAGTTATGACGCCACTGGTACCATGATGTGGGTGGTGGGCCATGGAAGTTACGAGGCCTGAATAAAACGTTCCCGGGCTTAAAGGGATGAATTATTCAATCGAGTTCCGGAATGTCTCAGGCTTCGTCAGTTTCAGACTAATTGCCATTGACACTGGTAAGTCGGGTGAAAAGAAGTGGCTAGATTGACGACATGATTAGAATCAATGAATTGTACCACAGTCACATTAGTAGTTGCCTTGGTAACTCACTTATTTATCCAGACAGGATGATGGTTATGAATACGTTCAAACAAGTGTCTGGTTTTGCGACCCATGCAGCTTGTTTCATATGAACAAGTATGTATAGCGGGAAGCAACAGAAACAGACACCTTACCTTTTAACCGTAAACAGCGCTAGAGTAGTCTTAAAACACATGCCTGATTTGGTAGCGTAGATGGTTCTGAAGAGAACGCTAGTGTTCTCTTGATTGTGTTACCAAACGTATCGCCTTTAAGTACTAATGAACTGTACAATGCTTTTTCCGCTACTGAACCCTATTCCCTTTGAGATGAACCAGCCCAAAGGCTTATCTAATCGCCAATTATGTGAGCAGATCTAGGTTGTTATATTGCCCCTAGCAATTCACGACAGGCCACCGAGTAACGCGTAATGGACAATTTAATAACGCTGTAATTCGGGTTAATGGGACTGTCTTCAAAGCTCGAGTGAACGTCATAAAATTTGATCGAACAGATTGAAATTCATGCTACTGACAAAATTTCCTGTATGAATCCTGTCTCGAACTGAATTTGCATTAATCAGATAATGTAACTGTCCAGCAGAAAAGCCGTCCAAAATGGAGCTGCCAAAAGTCGACCCAGCGAATTGGCCATCAGTCTGTGGAAGGCGAGGTCATTAAAACAATTAGGTATGAATGAAGTTAAGGGCACGTTAAACAATGCTAGCCAGGAAAGTTTTATTTAGTACGCGATGTCAGTTTTAAAAACGAGAAAGCAGATACATTCTGTGTGTGTGCAGCCATGGCACGAAACTCATCATTCTTGTTCACTGCACACAGCAAAAGGCAAACTGTGGGCAATTTTATGGCCGACTTTCCACAGACAAACTGAACATACTTAAAAAAAATTTAACATTAGACATCACATCAAACACAGAACGTCAATCTTACCGAACCAAATTCAGCAAGTTCAAAATGGTCGCTCAAACTTCAGCCAAAATTTAGACTCGTTCGTTCCCTAACGTCGAACCCCAGTCCTTAAATATTTTGGCTACTGTGCCGTATACCGCTTCGTTGAAAATGAAGCTTGTACTTCGTCCTGGTATTGGTAGTTTCACTCCATCACTTATCAACCTCTGAAAATGTCTACTTCACTTGGAAGTGTTTGTTTTTTATTTCTTTTTACCGTCGAGATTTCATGCATGAATTTCTAGGACAGACGCAGAAGCCTACGAGGCTTGATATCAGAATATTGTTCGATACACTGAATATCGCTATCCGTGAATTTTTTAAAACCTCAACATCATACTCAAGTGTACATTCCGTATTGATTTTTGAGGCTACGCTAATTTCGGCCTTGATTTAAACGGCATCAATGGAAAGTCGACATCAGTGTTTTATTTACCGTACTCCCTAATAATGATTGCCCCCACATTCACCTGAATCGAATTCTTAGGTCACTAATTTATGGTGGGATCCATGAAATTAACTTTTTTCTGCAAAACTAACTACTGGGAACAGTCGATATTCATTCTGTTCCACCGGTGACCATCTTACACCACGACTACCTCAAGAAGTAAGTAAGAATCAGTGCAAAACATTTTTGTTCTATCTCAGGTCGTATTGGCACTCCTCATTTTATGGCTCCGGAGATGGTGCGTCGTGAACCATACGGAAAACCAGTGGACGCGTGGAGTTGTGGTCTGTTGCTATTCACACTGCTCAGTGGCTCGTTGCCGTTCTATGGAACCCGCGATGTGCTGTTCACGCAAATTGTCTCCGGTCGGTATCATGTGAGTAAGGTTTATTTACCTGCATATATCAACTAACAATCTCAATTCATGGTAGTTAGGAGATTTAATGTAAAATTGCTGCTTTTCCATTTCGGTTCGTCTTCGTTTTTGTTGCAGTTTGATGCCTGCATCGTTGCTGATCTTTGTAAGCGTTCCGAGTAGATTGTTAAGGTTCACTGACACAGTCTTGTGAGCTGTAAACTGAGTCTGACTGCTCTTACCAAACTAGTGTACAGCGTTTTTCACTGTTTGGAGGGTCGTTTTTACACCTAAGACCCTAGTCCATGTGGTATACATATGGTCGGCAATGAGCGTGATTGTATCCATTTGTATGTCAGACTGAAGTCATCCTACATATGGAAGGAAAGCAAGCAAGATCGGACAACAGTTTCTGCGCCTAGGTGTGTAATCACACGATCTTAAATCCTATCGTACAAGCTATCCATCTGACTGATATGAGTCCAACTGAACACATGTGGGACATTCGTTCGGACGTCATGTTGAACATAATGTCAATGTCGACAGTTTAGAAGAGCCTGTTGAAAATCAGTTTACCGCATGAAGTGCCCACGCAGACTGTCTGCCCGTTCAACTGCAACTCACTACTGCGGAAACAAAGACAGCTGTAGTCCTTTGGGAAGTTTGTGGGCGATGGATCTGTTACAATCTGTCAGACGAAATTAACGAGACGTCAACTGGTGTGAAGAGCAGAACCACGAAAAGCCTTATTCATCTCACAGTGCAAATTTGAGAACTGACGCTTTGTGTAATACACTGTATATAATAAAGACACAAATTTCAGTTTTCGTTGTCCTTTTTTATTCATTTCATATTACAAATTCATCTAAACGTCAGGAATGGAAACACGTTGTCTTTCGTCTTCATTTTTTTTCGGCTAGTCATTTGCAACGTGGATGATCATAGTTCACTACGGCAGTCAATTGGAGTTACTTGCATGGTCAAGCGATGAGATTGTTAGTCAATAAAAAAGATGAAGCATTGTTGTTGCTCAATATTGAACGTTTTTTCTGTCATCGTAAGTTTCAAGCTGATAGTAACTAACGTAGTGGTTTTGTTGATGATGAACACAGGCTTCGCGACAAATGTTGACCAGCTTACTCCGATTACTAGGGTCCATATTTAAACCTGTGATCTTCAAGTTGCGGGCCGTCATTCTGTCTGCTTAGCCATCCGCTCTACACACATCGTGTGTATCGTCCATTGACGTTGGCGATAGTAGCATCACATTCGAAAGTCCGCAGTTCATGCATGCCATCTTCTACTTCGAGTCGATAAACGTGACCAGGTTTAAAATCGAATGATATATACAACCTTAATAGTTTTTCCTTTAGTGGAGAAGACCTACAAAGCTAGTGACTTATGAATTCATGGCCTGATCGACAGACCACTGCTGCATTCACTTTTGAGAAATTCATTTACGGACCTTAAGTTACACTGTGCATGACAATTTTCGAGTATCTACGAGAGTATCAGAATAGCTAGGACCTCGACTTGTTGAATAAAATCATTGGTAAAGTCATTCTTAAAACATGGTGCAACAATGACCATGAGTAGAATCCGTAGCGACCACAGTCATGAGCAGCTTATCAAGGCAGTTGTGAGCCTCCCGACTAGTGTACAATTAGACGGAGTACTAAGAATTCGTTTAGGCCAAATTGGCTTCCAGAACTATACGATGTTCAAAAACCGGAATATGTGCACGAAAATTATCTATTTGTAATTGGCCATTTGCTAAGCAGTAATGCAATTAGGTGGATACTTGCTAAACAGAAGATTGAGTTTACGACGTCAGTGAGGGAGGTTTATTGGGGAATACAGGTATGTAATCCATTACATCTATAACAAAGAGGAAATTTTCAGTTAACATTTAATGTGTGCCATATACGAAGGATTGCACGGACAGACTTGAAATACACGCCGCTCGTTCAGTAGAACAATGGGTTATGGAGGCTCCAGCAAGTAGGTAGCGTTCTGATAATGCTTTGCAGTCTTGTTTGCTTGTTTGCTTCAAGTCCGTATACAAACATTTTGTCACCACGCTGTTTGCAAAATTTTTAGTAGTTTGGAGCCCTTTCTTCTTGTTTCCGGCCGGAATAAAAAAACCTTACTTTCACTCAAAAGAGAGCAACCTCTAAACAGAAGTTTACAATGTGTTTTCGTGGAACCGTGGAGCAGGTTGGAACAGACAGTGATTTGATCTATCGAATGAGGAGACATGAACCCATGTACGTCCAACACAACCCTAAAACTGAACGTAACAGCTACAATTCTTCACAAGTCCTCAACATTTTTGTTTAGCCAGCGTCTGTTATTCACAAATCACAAAACTAATTTGATTTCAACCTCTATCAGCGTGTCACACCACAATATTCACTTGTCCTTGGGGGTTACCAAGACCATAACAGTCAAATAGTTGGACACTGTCTTTTGTTCACTGGTAGTTATCAAATTCAAGCCAGCCTGAGCATGATTGCACAGTCCCTTATGAGTGTCCTTCGAGATGCCTCGATCAGTGTTAACTTTTTGATCCCACTTTCCATTCCATACAGTGAATATCACGTTTCATGGTGGGTAATGTGAGACATGATGGTCTCGTTGCATGCTTGTCCCGAGTACATTTCTTTTAATCTCATCCAATCAAAGTTAGTCTAGAAGTGAATTAAGCTTGCTTTATTTACCAATGCACCTGAGCACATTTTTCATCCCACAACTTCTTTCCGGGAAATTACCTTATTTCCAGACGTTCACACACGAAAATTCTTTTAGTAATGAACTCACTATGAAAAGTACGACAATCAGACAACAGTTCTGACAATCACACTCATCCACTTGCTGTTTCCTTGTTAATTTCCATACAGTAAATGTAGTGCTCGAATTTTAGTTTCTTTGTAATAACCACCTGACCGATCAAATCCATTGTGTGCTCCCCCCCAAAAATTAGCTCCAGCCAAAGGTGTGGAATATGATTTCCACTGAGGCTAGAGATTTGGTTTTGCGACTGCTGGAACCGAATCCCGATCAGCGAATGACGATCGAGGAAGCTTTGCACCACCCTTGGATCAGTCAGAAAGCGCGCGCGTCCAAAACACATTTGCACGAGACAGTGGAGGAAATGCGACGTTTCAACGCGAGGCGAAAGCTTAAGGTTGGTGTTGGCGGTCTTTCTTGAACTTCAGTTTTCTATTTGACCTAGCTTATTCCATTATTGTTTACACCGCATTTGTGCCGTCGTTTGTTCTGTTAATGTTCACACCGTATATTGTCACGTGGGATTGTGGAAGGAAGGTAACCACTTGAATGATGACTCCAGAAATGCGCTGTAAGTTACACTGGAGGTCTACGAGAGACGAATTGCCTCAAACACAATATGACGGACAGTTGTGTACGGTCATTCTTCACCGAGTTAATACTCTTGTGGAGGTTGTTAAATATGAATTTATAGGAAACACTAAGCGAAAATAAGGAATTGATTGGTTACAGATGTGAAGATCACAAACGTTTGACCGTTCGGGTCATAGTAGTCTGAGATCCGTACACCTCTTATCCCCTAGTTTGGGTCATTGGCGTGGTGAATTTCATCTCCAGTGTGCTTCGGGAAAATGATACCCAGATTGTTTCATAATGAAGCATATTTAGATTACTATGACAGACCACCAGCACATCTCCAGTGTCGTAGGTTAGCTAATATTTCTACAGTTCTACAGTTCTGAAGAGGTGTGGCAGCTGAAGCACACAATTGTTGCTTTTACTATTCTATCGGACCAACATTTCTAGCAACCATGTTGCTTAACTGGTTCACTATTAAGACAGTGCACAACACAAGGCTGAATCTTAAGTTATCTGTTTACGATAAGTAATTGTTCGTTTGCTCACCACAGCACGTGGGTGGTACGACAGTGTATTTATTCAATTAGATCAAGGAACACCACCCGACTTGGGTTGGCGTCAAGATTAACAATACACTTACCAATGCGAAAACCTCACGTCCGGGGAGATGCCACTCACTACGTCGATGTTACAAATCATTTTTGGGTTGTTGACAACGTCCCTTAACGTCAACCTAAATCAGCCCAACGGTGTCTACGAGCTACAACAAAATCGATCTGCATCCAATGACATAATAAAGTTTGGGGTTGTTAAAAGAAGTTCGGTCACGGCTTGTAACTTTCACGGCTACAATGATGTTACTTATATCACATACAGCCTCATATCATTAACACGAGATTGACAACATGGTACGCTTGTGAAATTCAGTCCAGTCTGCCGTTATGCAATAGCTCAGACTGGGATAATGTAATGTTCCGATTTTGACTTTTGCAACCAGATATTTATTTAGTATAGCTTATAGTCTCTTATAAATCTGTACATACACTCTGCAAATGTATTTTCCGCTGAAGGATTATAGATAACAATTTTCCATCGAATCTTGTTCTCAACATCTTAGGAAATGTTTCCAAAAATATACGCTGCTTCGATGTAATAAGCAGTCCATAAACCAAATATTGAAAGCATGTGAAGGTATTAGTAATTTCAAGTTGAAAATATCGCGTAGCAGTTTCAACGGGATCGATTGGAGTTAATAGAACAGTTGCTATGTCTCCTGTTGAGACGATCGGTCAAACTAACTATTACTCACATGCGAAAATGGTTGAGCGTTCACCTATGATAATTCGGTCATGCCTAATGTGGAGTGAATGGGGCAGTGGTCAACACGGTTGCCTCACGAAAGCGTGGCCGGAGTTCTAGCCTGGGCCGTGGCAACGATATGCACTACTGATGAGCTCTAATGAGAGCGAAACTTGAGTCTAGTGCTTCTGTTGGCTAGAAAGTCTATCTGAATGCAAAAACTACGATTAAATGCGATTGATGTTCAATTTGAAATTAACCAAATTCCCCACACTTCTCGTCAGTACTATTAATTATTTCAGCCTAATCGAACAAGCCAACAACACACAACATATGTGGTATTTGTTGGTGTGAAAATGAACAATGAAAATCTTTGTGATCATTTAAATATTTCACAGACAACGTACTGTTTACTTTCACAATTAACGCGGATTACAAGCGGATTATTTTTATTCTGATGTAGTTCACGCTTGTACGGCAAGCGGGTTGTGAGCGGAATTGTTGCTTGCTATGTGGCATTAGTTCACACTTCATTGGAATGCTGTCAGTTTGCTAAAGTGGACCTTTCACTCGAGTATGCTTATCTTATTATCGTATTTGAAAAAGGTGGCCGCATCACTCAGTGTGTCTTACTTGCCAGACCGTTCATATCTTCTTCATTTCTCTTACGCATTCGCACGTTCTATAACAAACCGTAAAAATACCGTTATGATTCATAATTTTTTGTCGTTTCAGGGTGCGATACTAGCTGCCGTGTCAAGTACCAAATGGGCAGGCTTTTATACGGATGCAGATGGTGGAAGCAGTGAGGATGTTTTAGATGAGGATGATGAAGTTACTTCAGCCGGTGAGTTCTTGGCATCGTAACTTCTAGCATTGTTTCGACACGCGAATCGAGAAAAGTGTGTCAAACACAAACTTATCGAAATTGACCTTGTATTTAATATGTACTCCCGTTTGGCTGATGCATTTCTCAGGTGGGTCCATATGAATTTTCTTCCAGTTCCATATCAAAAGTAGATTCGTCGCACAATGCTTTTCAAGGTGGCAGGTATATGTTTCAAAGGTCTGGAGTAAAATCCAAGATGTCTGAATTTAGGGGCTGGAATTTCTGTTACTTACACCCCCATTAGTTAAACCTGCATAAAAAACTGAGTGAGCTCGTTCCATCTTCAGAATTTGACGCTGAACACTGCAAATCTACTCTGGTGAATACACGCTATAAATATGTAAATAGCGAGCTACCAAATCAAAGTTTATTAAAACGAGAACATTTAGATGCCGTAAAAGAGCTACGAACTAATACGAAAATTTTATTGACGAAACCGGATAATGGGTCCGGTATTGTTCTAGTAGATAAAACCGATTATTTTGTCATCTATGTTGTCCGACAGATCAAAGTTCACTAAAACGGAAAATGATAAGCATAAAACAGCAGCTATAGAGAAGAAACTATCCAAATTAGTCCGTGACATGAAACAATCAGATTTGATTGACGCATGTACCTTTGAGTGCATCAGACCATTAAATACGGTCATTTGACGCCTCTGTGTTCTCCCTAAAGTTCACAAGGATGAAGTGCCCTTAAAGTCGATCCTCTACATGCACGATTCTCCATATCATGTCTTAGATCAGTGGCTAGTGGAGCTACGGGAACCAATCAAATCGCAGTTGATTCCATTCAGTTTAAAAGATACTTCCGATTTCGTCAACGTGGTTGATTCAATGAACATCAGGAAGCACGTGCCGTTTAGAGAAACTATTGACTATCAATGCGCTTACGCTGAAAACAGGCAGCTTAACCTCGACTGTTCTATCGCCGAACTAAAAGAGCTATTATTATTCTACATCTTAAACGCTCAGTTTCAATTCAATGGAAAGCTGTATGCACAATGTGATGGCGTAGCAATGGGCTCCTCGTTAGGTCCATTGCTCGCAGACAAACTAGAGACCAGTGAACTACGTCACGATAAGTGGTGTCTCTATAGGTGCTACGTTGACTATAGATTTTGCTTGATAAACAATAGCGAGTTGATTTCATCCGTGTGCACCCCAACATCGCATTCACTATCGAATTAGAGAGGAACAACCTGCTGTTATTTCTAGATGTTGCCTCGCTTCGTAGAACTGATAACTTAATTTAAAGGGCAGTTCATAGGAAAAATCGTGGACTGGCCAGTACACGCACTTCCTCAGGTTTGTTTCGCCGAAGTATAAGCGGAATTTGGTTTGCTGCTAAACAAGCAGAGCCCAAAGGATATGCACGCCAGATACCTTATCGGATAAACTCCAGCACGTTCGAGATGTGCTAAGTCTCAGTGGATATCCGCAACGATTCCTTGGAAGAACTGTGCAACCCAAAGTAAAGCATAGAATTGTTCAGATGGTGAATAAAAAGCCTGTTTTTATCACTCTGCCACACAAGAGTGAAGTCACTGGTGAAATTATCACCCGCCGAGTTTTTTTACTGCAGTTGAGAGTGCCTGTCCTGCAGCACATCATCTTATCGTTCAATACCTGCGCGGTACTGGTGCCACATCTCCATGACAGCATGCCTAAGTTTTCTTCGTCCTTTTGTGTTTATTCTGTCACCTGTTGTATTCAAATAGGGAGAACCACAAGGCGGCTATCTGAATGGATTCGTGAACACCTTCCGAAATGGCTTCGCAACGCTTCGATAAAGCCCATTTCCAGTACAGTCGTTTCTCACCTGGTTGGCACTAGTCATCAAATTGAGCCGGATGAAACTTTCCGAGTCATCTAAAAAAATTGTGAAGACCACTCCAGAGCTGTCAGATTGCGACTGTTATCAATGACCTAGGCTATTGCCACCACACTCTACAACTCCTGTGTGTGTGCCCCAAAACAGTTCGTGCAAACCCCACATCTCCCCTGGCCAACTATTCCACAGCCACTTGGAACCCAGACAGGCGTGAACCACTTGGCACCGACAAATGCATGTTTCACGGCAGACAAAATTGACATTGTCACATTCACCAACACTGCCATCCCCAACCATTAGACTGCGATCCGTCCCATGTCTCTGAATTTAATGACCCACTTGACTTGCTCTAATTTTGCATGTAGTTGTGAAAGCCGTATGAGAATTACCGAAATCGGCCGTTTGCTTCATTCATTTCCTTGATCAACAAGTACAACTCTGGACATTCAGAACACGATGATTAAGGCGTAGTTTTTATTCGGGTAGATTTAGCTTGTATACGAGTGACAGTAAGTTGCTACTGACTTACTAGTACAGTCCACATTGTTCTCCGTCTATCTTCGGCAAATTTAAGCAGCTTATTTTCTGTTGATCATCCCCTTCTAAGTAGTATGATTATCCTACCCGATGATGATAATGTCTGGTGGGTGTTGTTCAATTACAAGCTGTGATCTTGTTACGACCCCACCTGATAGAAAAGAGACAAGAACAACGCAAATACCACAAGCGGAATCTCTCTCACGAACGAACGCAACGATATCGCAAAGCGGTACGAAAATCAGAGCTCAAATATCGGAACGCAACTCTCGCACCTCAGAACCCCCCAAACAAGTAAGGAAAAAGACGGCCTCCAAACGTGCTTTATTTGCTGCTCAGCCCGAAGGCAAAATTGCGATTTACAGCAAGTTTATTTATAGGTTTGGGTTGGCCTTGGGCCTAGGTCGCCGAATGGACCAATCAGAAGCGAGCGTAACTTCCTGGACGTTCCAGAATTCTGCCGATATTTCTAGTTCCCAGAAAATGAAGAAGTCCATTTCCCTTGCAAATAATGCGAATGTTTAAAAAAAGAGTACCTTTCCCCAACAGATCTGTGGTACAAGATCACGACTCGCTGATCGTAGCTGTTTATCGTTGGCATGCTAAGATCAACTTGTGATCCAGTGGTGCGGTGCAATCTGTTTGCATCCTCTTTTGCTACCGGTCGGTCCATCTATTGAAGCCACCTAAGTACTTTTTCGTGTACGGACAGGTGGGCACTTACTGAATATTTGACGTTTCGGCACCCCAACCCGGTTACATACCTCTACGATGCGCATGCGTCTGTTCGCAGATGACAGCGCGCTGTTTGCATATAGCGAGGACGAACTATAGCGACTGACCACGGCTTTCGCGACCGCGGTATCCAAGGTTGGACTGGATATCAACACAGGTGAGACATTTTATTTCTTTCAGCCTTCTCCGGGCGGAGGTGCTGTCTGTGCACCTTCACCCCAAATTCGCATCAATGGAGATGTTATCGACAGTTGCACAGATTTCTGCTACTTGGGCAGCAATCTGTCCACCGATCTGTCCGCGGGCCGCGAGTTGAGAACCCGTGTGGCAAAGGCTGATACTGTTTTCAGACGTCTTGAAAGACGTGTGCGGAAAAACCACAGCTTGAAGCCGAGCACTATGCTGTTTATCTACCGCTCAATGGTGCTGTCTCTACTGCTGTACGGCAGTGAAACGTGGACATTGTATCAGCAGAATATGCGCTATCTGAGCCACTTTCATTTGCAATGTCTAAGACGCATCTTGGGTATTCGGTGGTAGGACATGGTTCTGAACACTGAGGTACTGCGGCGAGCGGACATGAACGGGATGGAAGCCTTGCTGATGTTGAATCAGCTTCGTTGGCTGGGTCATGTCCGTCAGATGGGCGATGTCTGTATCCCGAAACAGGTGCTGTATGGACAACTGAGATCATGTAAGCGAAATCCTGGTGGTCAGAAGCTGAGATACCAAGATGCTGTGCAGGTAAGTCTTTCACGTTGTAAAATTGATTTTGGATGTTGGGAAGACTTAGCTTTGAGCCGGACGATCTGGAAGAATACGATTCGGACGGGTGTCCGCGAGTTCAGCAAGCAGTTATTGCACGGCCGAGAACGAAAGCGCGCGGTACGCAAGGGAACCATCGGTGCCATAGGTCGTAGTGACATGACCATATGGCGTTGCGATGTGTGCGGCCGCGAGTGCGCTGGTCGCCTTGGTTTAGTAGGTCACCAGCATACTCATAGTGTACTGTTGGCAAAGAGACGACCAGCACGCTAGCCTCAAGTAAATCATATCGGCATATCCATTCTATTTCTGTTAACTATTGCATCGACCAAGACCATGTTCGTTTGGCAGAAACGTAGGTGTCTGTGATCTTCTACCTAGTCTTTTCTTGGGCTTTGTTGGTGTATTAAATGATGAATGGTCTGTCTGATCTTTTTGTAGTTCGAATTTGAATTTTGTTTTTCAACTTTATCCTCCCTGGACTGCACTAAAATGCACTCGCATGCTGAAATGCTTCTTGTATTACATTTTACACATCTTTCTTCCTAGTATAGATCTTGTCATTGCAGTCTTCCTCTCTGTTTATTTTCCGAGAGATAAGGGTTTCCTTTTCATGCTAGCCATTCAGTTGGCTAACCAGCATTGGTCGGTTGGACACAAAGGCCTCACTCACACACCTACTGATCTTATTCCTTCGGGTTTACACCGGAGACGTAGTGTGTGAGTAGAACCGCAAGTGGTGCAACGCAAGCCGCTTGTGGTGATGGTTCATAGCACAGGCGTCCTTTGGCTTCGGTCACTGTGACAGGCTAATCCGTTTCGGATGCCGCCAACCATATGGTTGTTGATTTTGTTGAACTTTACTATATAAACCCACACACTGCGGTATGCACCTGATGAGATGCAGTGAAATGGGTTCGACAGATACATTTTGCAAAATCTGTTTCTGACTTCTCAGTTCAAATATGTTGATTATGTTTTTTTACAACTGATCTCCTTTTGACTAAGTACTGGTGTAGTGGGTGGCCAGTTGACACAAAACTGAAAGCAACCATGTGCACTAACCCACAGGTACGGCCCTATAGGTACATGAGTAAACTGCGAAACATAATCAGCTGAAGTTCATGAGAATACATTGACCGTCGACCTACATTGTCCTTCGTCAATGAATCACTTATTTTATGGACCCCTGCCATTTTTCTTTATCTCAAAATAATCGATGGGAATCTTTTGACAAAGAACCTCAATTTTGTATATGTAGATAAGTATCTAACCTTGATAGCAGTTAACCACCACAACCCGGAAGAGTATATGTTATGGGTAATTCATTTCATTTCTACGTACAAATCATCGAATACTAATGTCGCGTAAGTATCAAGATGGATGTAGCCTATGATCCCAACTTTAACAGAAAACGTTTATTTCAGTCGTTCCCTTGTTCAGTTAACTGAGGCATCTACGTTTATTTATAGCAGTAATACTCCGGTCTTCTAAGATAACAGCCACCCATATTGAGTAGGAAAAAAGAACAATCTCTCTTTACATTCACTACTTTTTTGACAGCTGTTAGTGCCATTTTGGACAGTTTGGAAGAGATGCAATGTCTGACTGAATGTTCCGAAAAAGATACCGATCTATTCCAATCTGTATTTGAGGACGAACATTTGCATTGTCTTCTTGAAGTGAGTCTCATTTACTTTAGTGTTTTGGTTTGCCATTGTTTCGAATAACTGCAGCTGGCTCCTACTTAGTGTAGGTGGTAGTATAATTTTTCATAATTTAACAAGTGACCTGTGAAATGTATTTTGAATTTCATCAAAACTTTACAGATCAGTTTGCAAGTACATTATATCTTTATATGCATCATGTCGTTATCGCTGTATTATGAATTCTGTGTTAGTGTTGTTTAACCCGTCTATGAAAGGTAAAAAATGGTCTTCTCTTTGTACACGCGTCTCTTCCTCTGATGCATGACATGCTGTAGGAGTAAGCACAGACTGTAACATGAAGGTGACTGGGGCTCTCAGTAGTACGTTTCTTTCTCAACCCAACCTCCTGGTTTCTTACGAATGATCCATTTACGAACCTCGTCGTAGACTAGAATAAGCGCTGCATAAGGAATAGCTGGTAACCACCAAGAATACAACAACGGTTCCAATTGTATTGCCTGATTGATACCTGGCGTGTACTGTAACACGGCAGCCAACGTGATTTCGAAATAAAGTGAGGTGCTAAGTTTATGATTGCGCATTCCTTGATGAAATATGGATAGACGTCGCGTTTTGCAAATAATCAAATCCGTCCACTGTGCAATCACCACAGCGACAAAGAAAGCAGTATAGACGGACTTTTGTAGTGTCATTCGCTGCTCGTATGTCCATTCCTGTCCGTACGAATCTGGTAGGTCGTTGAAGTGACGTGAGTTCCAGTCCTCACTGATACCAACCAACGTTGTAGGTCTAAAGCCATTTTCAGTAAGTACCACTAATGCCGCAAAAAATCCCGCCGCTGCTTGGATCGCACCGATCTGATTAAACGCCATAGTAACTAGTCTGGAGTTAACTAAGCGGTCGTTCTTAGGGTCACGTGGTTTCCTCTTCATGATGTCGCTTTCTGGTCCTTCGTAAGCCATGGAAATGGCCGGAAACATATCAGTTCCTAAATCAATGCACAAAATTGTTACTGTTCCCAAAACAAGTGGTATCTTGAGAAGCATGAATAAAATGAAAGGCAGAAGCTCTGGAATTTTCGAAGTCAGTGTATAAGCAATAGATTTCTTCAGGTTATCAAATATAATCCGGCCCTCTTCTACACCGCTTACTATGGTGGCGAAATTGTCATCTAACAGTATCATATCGGCGGCCTGCTTGCTGACGTCGCTCCCAGTGATACCCATGGCCACGCCGATATCAGCTTTTTTCAGTGCTGGACTATCATTGACTCCATCACCGGTCACAGCGACAAACCGACCTTGACGCTGGAAACCTTCCACAATAAATAATTTCTGTTGTGGGCTTGTTCGTGCGAATACAAATTCTTCATGTTGTCGTAATAACTGATCCAGTTGAGTTTCAGTCATTGCTCGTAGATCGGTTCCGTGTATCACGCATGCATTTGCCTCTCTCGGATCTACCTTGTTCACGGCGACACCGCGTTCTTGGGCTAAGTCTTCCACAGTTCTGCTATGGGGGGATAAGATGCCCACTGCCTTTGCGATGGCCTTCGCTGTGATTGGATGATCCCCAGTGATCATAACGACCAATATACCAGCCTGCCGACATTTGGTGACTGCGTCAGGCACCGACGCTCTTGGGGGATCGATCAGCGAAATAAGTCCAAGAAAACGTAGCCCCTCTAACGGAAAATTCAAGTTCTCTGTATCAAATGCGTAGTTTTCAGGGTAAATGAAAGAAGGCAGTTCGCAGTCACAAAATCCAAGTACTCGTTCCCCCATTTCCCCAAGTGCACAATATGCATCATTAAATGCTTTGCGTTCTTCATCTGTAATCCTTTTCTCCTCATTGTGAATCCATATGGTATCACAGCGTTCCAGAATGCGTTCTGGTGCACCTTTCATAACCAATGTGAAGTGTGAATTAATATTGTTGATCCGGTGTACGGAGACCTGAAATTTCTGTGTCGAATTGAACGGGATTTCAACCACTTTGGCACATGATTTTCGATAGTTCATAGTCGAGCCGACTTTCTCTTCAAAATATTTCAGAAGACCGACTTCAGACGCGTCCCCGATACATTCTCGTCGAATGATCGGGACCGCGCTCTGTTTCTCTTTGAACGTTGCTCGATTACATAGCATGGCGACACGGCTGAGTAGCGACCATGACCACTTATGTTCAACGCTGATCAGTGCTTCCTCATCGTCCGCCTCAAAAATTGTACCATCGTACCACACGTGTGCCACGGTCATGCGATTCTGAGTCAGCGTTCCGGTTTTGTCTGAGCATATGCAACTGGTCGATCCCAGTGTCTCTACGGCCTCTAGATTTCGAACCAGGCAATTTTTGTTGGCCATGCGACGTGCGGTTAAGGCCAGGGCCACCGTTACTGTAGGCAGTAAACCTTCGGGAACCATAGCCACAATTATACCCAACAGGAACAGGGTTGCATTGATCCATGAGTAGCCAAAGTAGAGCGAAGCAGCTGTACATGAGACACCTATTACCACTGCAACAATAGTAATTATATTGATGAAGTGAGAGAGCTCTTGTCCCAGAGGTGTCTGTTGATTGCCGATAGTTGTAGTCAATCTTGCAATGCGACCCATTACTGTTTCGTTTCCTGTACGAATCACCAGGCCTCTGCCGGTACCCTCCACAATATTTGTTGAAAAAAATATCAAGTTTTTTGTTTCCAGCGGGTTTGCGTCTGTGCACACAGCTGAGCGGCTCTGGGGTTCGGATTCTCCAGTCAAGGAGGAGTTGTCCACTTTCAACCCACTGGCGTAGATTAGTCGTAAATCAGCAGGTACACGATCCCCAAATTTCACATCCACTAAATCACCTACCACTAAATCGACCGCACTAATCGTGGTACTCTCCCCGTTACGAATCACCTGAGCCATCTGTGGTACCATAGTTTTGAAGCTTTCCATAATTCTACTAGATTTCGATTCCTGGTAATAAGTGAACATCCCAGAAATGATCACCACTCCGACAAGTACTCCTCCTAAATACAAATTGTCATACTGTGGATATTTGTTCACACTATATTCAATACTTCCTGCGATAAAACACAGGATGGAACCGACCCACAGAAGAATTGAAAATCCACCGGTCATGCACTTTAGTAATTTCACCCAATTTGGTAGATGTTTAGGTGGAGTCAACGCATTTGGACCGTCACGTTCTAGTCGATGTTGTGCTTCGGTGTCGGTCAGTCCATAGACTATATCCGTATCCAAACGATTGCACAGTTCCTCGAAATCAATGTGGTGTTCGTCGATATTTACATCATACTTCAGATCTTCAATTTCTGTTTGAGGCTTTTTGGTCTGAGTTCGGAACATTTCGCGTTTCGCTTGTTCACTGTGGTCTGACGCCCTCTTTTTTTAAATATCACAGTGAGATCGATTGACATAACGCTGCTTCCACATTTTTATTGATACATGATTCACGATAAGGTGTGCTACCTGTGATGTGTAATCGCTTGCGCGAGCAGTCTGCTACGATTAGGGTCTGGTTGGTTGGTACTACTTCAATCAGAGTTGATTGTGGCATGTTTTCCTACCGGAGGCACTTTGCTATCAACTTCGTGGTGGTTGTATAATGTCCAGTGATTTAGTGGAAATGACGAACGCCATTTAAAATATGGGCGGAGGATTATTAGAAAGCAGTCATGCCTGCTAAAATAAGTCAGCGAAAGTGATGCAACACAATCGTGGTGGAAAGTGTAGTTGCCGTGACGTGATTCAGATTGAGCATGTTCAGCTGTGTTTGAACGTGGTTATCTGTCTAACAGAGATAACAAATTAGTCAGTGATGTGCAATCGGGTGGTAAACTAAACACCTACAAAATCTGGGGGTGGACTCAGGTCAAATGAGTATAATTTACCTACTTTCACCTATACAGTCGTCAGACTATGGTTTCTGATCCCAATAACCACATTCCTAATCTCGATCGGTCATCTGATAGGAAGTGAGTTTATTCGTTTGAGATTGTTTGTGTACTCTTCGTGTTTATGTTTTGTATCAACATTTACGACATTATTATATCGTTAAATAAAACACTTATAAATAAGCCGAACGGTTTATCTTTTCGCCTTAGTAAAAGATTTTATAGCCGAGGCTTGCAAAACTGACCAATACACCATTCGAGTTTACCCCTAAGTTTCGGTAAACGTCTGATATCGCTCTGATACTTAAGGACAAGAATTCGTGAATACTTGTGGTGAAGTGTTTGAAACTTTTGTGATTGATTTATACTTTGCCGCTGTAGGTTGCCTTTAATTTGGTCTATCAGACTTGTATATCTGTTTTTCTAAGGGCAAAACGCGTAATTAAAAATGTGATTTACAAGTTTGTACTGGGTACTGGGAACAGCGGACAACCGAGCCGGGCTCTCGGCCCAAACGTTCCTGTGGATTCCAAAGCCACTATTTGTGGTCGGCTATGCGGCATGCATTACACAACAAACAAGAATCTTAAAAATATAGTTTGAGCCTCCCCCTCAAATGACCGCAGCTGTCACATTCTCGAGTAACTTTCAATTAACCCCTTTTAGAAAAGAGTAATTACTCAAGTTTCACTTATGTGGGAGCTCGTGCCATTGCCAGCATTTGAATACCGATCACGCTTTGATGGAACAACCTTGCTGACCACTGACTCATTGACTTCACCTTGTGCCCTGCCGTACATGTGGCGCTACGTATTGTTGTAACGCTGGTTACTACGACATCAGGAAGGCTTTGGGTCGATGCACATCGAAAGCAACTGTGGCATAATCGTTGCAACTTCTCGTCCATACCAGGCCAGTAGACATAACTGCGAGCTAAGCTTTTCATCCTACTAATGCCAGGGTGTCCAATGTGAAACTGAAACAATACGATGTTACGTAGAACAGAGGGAAAGACGACACGATCTACGAAGAGTAAACAACCATCAACAATGGAGAGTGCGGTCTGGCGCTGAAGAAACTAAAGAAGTTCTCCTCCTGGACAAGTGTTTGGCCATCCGTTCTGATAATATTCTATGACCTGCTGTAAAACACTGTCATTTTTAGTAGAATCACGGAAGATAACGAATGAAACAGGTAAGTAGGAAATAATCTGGACAATGACAGCACTAATCCCTGGTGCTGTATCGAGAGATGCCACCACAATATCTTCTGATTCTACAGAGTGCGTGTTGATCAGCCTGGATAGAGCACGTATGTGTATACGTTCAAAGTTTCTAACATGTTCGGAATGACAAGAACTCCAGTGAAGACAAACGGCATTCCGTTAATTCATTTTGTTCGTATGTATCTTTTGACCAGCCACAGATGCTCTACACGTTAGTGGAACAGAAAACGAATTTGCTTTTGAGATAGCTAAAATTGCCACATTTGCAAATGAGGCTATGTTAGAACGCGTTTTATATGTATGCACACATATCTATGTAATAGTATATCAAGTATTTACCATGAGTAACGTAAGCGAAACAAAGAGCTTGGACATGTTCGCCCTGCTGTTCGGGTGTTATACTGTGGCGAAAAGATGTCTAATAAAGCACAATCTTCATTGTCCAACACGACAGTTACCGTGCCACACGCGCGCTCGCGATTTTGAATCACAATTCCAGCCCCAGTTTATGCTCACACGTCATGTGCACTCCTGCCCGGTTTAGTGTGATCGGCGCCTTCTATCCGGGGGTTCCCGTCTGCCAATCTTCGTCCGTTGATCCGATTTCGTTGATCGATGGCTCGTCCGGTCGCTCGTGTGAGCTTTGACTGTACTCCACGACCGTGTCGAGATATTCTTTTGAGTGTGATTGTACAACAGTATTCATTTTCTGGCCTGTTTTTTGCTAAACGGTGGATTTACCAAACTACACTTCACCATCTTTATTAGCCTACCCTCAACATAGTCCATTTTTCGGTTATTGTCCATCAAGCCGATTGGACGGTTTGATGGAACGTGTTTACTGTTTCTGCGCGGTTAGAAATAAATATTATTCTGATGAATGCTTCGGGATCTTGGTTGATACAATTGAAATATCGTTAACGTTTGATTTCAGCTTCCACATTCTGGTAGACTTTTCAGTGAATCTTCATCGAAGAGAGGCACTATACTAGACTATCATTCCTGTTGGAACTCGTCAGTAGTGAATATTTTTGCCACTGCCGCGATTTGAACACCAGCCTGGCTGGCGGAAAATACGATCGGAATGTGAAAGCTGCGATCAACTGTGAGTATGTTTCGTTTGTATCACCCAAGGCTCCGACTACTCATTAGTTCCAACAACTCATCATCAATCATCATATCGCCCAACAAGTCTTCTGTGATTTCAATTTGGAATCAAGTTCCGTTCTTGGAGTCGTTGATCGGAGTACATTTACCGTATCTCCTCTTGAGATAATCGTACAAACCAAGCACACATCACAGACTGGACGTTTGCAAGTGACAACTTAATAGTGTCTAGTGTGAAGTTATTAGGGCAGTGATCAGTTAGATTTTCTCATGAATCTGTGACCAGAGTTCAGACAGTGGTCTTGGAAAGCTGTAGCAAAACAGAAGCTCGAGTGTAGTGCTTCGCTTCGACACAGTATTCTACCAGTAAGACTGACCTACTTATGTTCACGTCGCTTTTCTGTTCTGGATTTATTCTATTATTCACGGACCTATTGAACAGTTCAAAAGAACGATTTGGTGAATTGGCAGCACTACGTGAACACCAATGAAGAGCATTAGATTTAGTGGAATTTCAGAGAAAGCTTAACATTTATGTACACTTATGATTGTTTTAGACGATGATAAAAGGGCATGGGATAATAGAGGTGAAAATCAAACAACGATTTCCTTTCTCCATTTGGTAAGGATCATACAGACGTAAATCACGATGAATTGAGATAAACTCAAAATACAGAACAAGAAATACAAATGAGAAGATGAGGTTCATACATGAAGCACGTACACTTCAACAAACAATGACTGGCCAACACTAGCGTTAGAAAGTTTATACTACTTAAATGGCTTCGAGATTCGCAGTAGCTCGTAGTCTTTGCTTAAAGTTATCTATTGATGATACTATGTAACGCACAAGCCGGCCGTTTTTACTCTGATTGTACGTTAAACGTGTAAATCAATTCTAGGGCAACGTAGCGATACGGGGGAACAACATTCTTCGGAATTAGGGGTTCCTGTAAAAGGAAAGAACACAAACAAACAAGAGCCAAAGACCCAGTAAGTCATGCACACACGACTTACACAAACGAAAACGAAAATGGCGCCACCAACACAGCAGCACGCTCTGTTACTTAATTCGAATTCAACCGGTGCGTGCTTGCTAGTGTCGAACGCATGTTACAACTGTCACAAAAGATTCTGACAGTGTTCCAAGTCGGACATACACTTGCACTTACAGAATGCTTACATTTTGGACGACACCTCTGGTATTGTGGTTTCAGCGAGTGACCCCGGAGACAGTTATTTGGATTGAGCATAAAATCATGGTTCTTAGGCTACGACGGCTGATGTTAAATCCGGTTGAAAAAAACAAGATTGCCTCTAACGTGTCGATAATACATGTAGAATTCACCCTCATTTTGAACAGGGAAGTGATCGAAGCGGTAAAATACGCTTTATAACCCTACACTATACTCTCACAATCAAGTGACTGACTTCTGTAAGGAATGATCCATCGGTTTGAGTAGTTCACCCAGAGTGGGAAGACACCAGTTTATTGAGCGTCAAGATAGACCTCTCTGTTACTGAAAGACCCTCAGAAACCGGTTTAGCATATCAGGTCATGTTAGATTTCTTTGTTATCAAGCGTAGTTAAAAAACGAGCAAATATAGTCCGAAACAATTGTTCCTAGATCTCATCGACAGAAAACAGTAACTAGTATTTTACTCCCCCAAAGTGGTCATTGTGAGAAGAGTGACTAACATGCATAACTGCACATTTAGAGAAGTTCAGGGAGATCTCGCATATCATGGCTAAACGATGCGAACCGTCAGGATCATTATGGAAGGAGCCGAATGGATAGTCTATGGGAATGCGACAGCTGCGATCAGTTGTGGGTGATGTTCAAATTGAAATAAAGTATTACTGTCACATGTTTGTATCGTCAGCGTATAACAGTACAGAAGAGGTTATCAGCTTTGGTCGTTCAACAAAGAATAATAGGAAAAACATCAGACTTAGAGAAGTGCACTGTTGATTTGACCAAATCCATTTACCTTGGTGATGTTGAGATTTTTTGGAGAACGCCTCCTTGTTGGTCTGTGTTGCATAGTAAATTTCCGACTGTACATAGGCCCGAATTCTGTTGCTCAAAGTCCACTGTTAACCTACTGATTCGTCGTGTTCGCTTATTTTCGTTATACGTAGGCAGCAGTCAGCTTTTGCTACCCAGGCTACGATTGTTTTCAGCTGCATAGATAAGGAGCCACTATTTCTTATTCACAAGTGGTGTGGTATTGAATAATCACTGATGATCTTGTCCGACGTTCATTCTTCCAACTGTTCACACTTTCCACACGGAAGTGGTATCACCCCCCTCATTAAGCAAACATTCTGGCATCTTCTAAGATGTAGTTCATTCCACCGTTGTCTTTTTCTTATGTGTGAGTACCGTGCATGTTTTGAGAGTCCTTTTCTGCTGAAACATACCAAGTGCGACATTCTGAGACAAGTTTCTCTCTCGTTCTACAAAGTGGTCTTACCTAATTGGCGAACCAAACTAACTCGCATGATACGTCCGAATTTATTTCCGTCTTTTCCCATTTTATTGACAAAACGGACTATCAATAACTTTCTGTTAGCTGATTTCAACAACAGATTTTACATAACTTCTTTCTTATTATTGCTATACGAGCTCTCTTAGCGATGTATGAAGCCCCAGCTTGACGTGGTCTTTTCATGTTCCTACATAAGTTGGAAGACTCACTTTGTATGCCTCTCCGTCCCGTGTAACCAATCCTTCATTTTGCGAGAACGTACGCGCTCTTCTGCTGGTTGTATTACTCTCCAACATTCTGTCCAAAGCCTTCACGATTTTTCTAGGTATGTGCAATATCCATCTAGAGGTAGTGGTAATTTTTGGTTCCAGTCGCATTGAATTTATTTCGTTCCAATAAACCGTTGCATGTAAGTTGACTTCTTTCAACATTTTGTCTAGCTTTGATTTTTCTAACAATATATCCAACTGTTCAGCTGTATCCAGTTACTAGTCTATATGTGCTCTTATCCGTGTCTAAGATTTCTCTGCTATTTTTTAGTTAACACGATTAACCGTTAGTGCTTATATGTTTTCCACATGCATTGAATATTAACTTTAATTTAGAACAGATCCGATCGCGAGAAATCTAGAAATCGGCTGGATTCAAACCACGGGCAAAAGCAGCCTGACCAAACGCAGTAGGTGTCCTATCAACTGAGCGACAAAGTCACACCGGAAGTTCACATTTGTTAACTCCAACTACTTATTAGTGATAGCTTAATTATTTGTTGTATGATGAAGGTACGATTAAGTAAAAGCCGACTATCCAACTGTTAATGTGCGTAAAGTAATTTGGTGATTCGGATCAAACAAACAGTTCATTTATCAGCAACGAACTAAAGGTTGAAATAACTTACTCATCGACTTTCTCATTTCTGCCCCACAGCTCTACGACCATATCAACTCCTATGGGCTGGGTCCTAATTTTCGAGTTCCAGATGATGCAACCATGAAATGCATGACAGTAAGTCTTCTCGATACATCAGTTGTGAATTAAAATCGTTGACTGATTAGTGCACGCTCGTCAGAAAATTTATTTGCTCGAGTCCAGTTATAGAATATAAGAAAAGGCTTATCGTCTATGTAACACTCGCAGGTAGTTTATCAGATTTGTTGATTTTGAAGAGATCCAGTTGTGAAAAACCTAGGTTTCGACTAAATTCAAACCAAGGACAGAAACAGCATGCTCAAACGCGGTAGACTCTCTACCACGTGGTTTCTTCCATTCTCATGGGTGCCTCATCAACAGCCTTTTATGATGAGATGTTAATACCTAGGAAGGTGAAGCTATCAACAGTCTCCATTGACCTGCCTGCAACAACGTACATTGGGTCAGATCTAACTTGATATTGCAACAACAATTTATACTTTAAAAAAGCAAAATGCGCACCATGCAGGTCAGTCGTAACATTTATCAGGTTCCGTATAGTTTACGTGTTCCCCGCAGATATATATATATATATATATATATATATATATATATAGCACATGAACCAAGCGCAAAGGAAATGACATATAGACAACTATTTACAAAATTCGTGGCGTTACCTTATGTTCAGATATGAAGTAGATAAGTCAGAAGTATTTGAGGTTTATTCATTATCCGGGAAAATGGGTTGTACGCTTCAAAGATCAGTGATTACAGTTGAAATTCCGCAGGATACTTTTGTGTTTGCAAACCAATTTCAGATAAACTTTCTACTTTCATAAAGAACTTATATCAGTAATGAGGTCAAAACATCAGTCCCTTACCGGGAATCATGTTGTTTTGAAAGCAAGAATAATGCCGTGCGTGGTAGTCTTCATACAGAATCAGTTGAGGTGGTAGAAGCTTATCGTATGAATGTTTTTGTATCTATTTTGTTTCTCTTCTTGATCTATCCAATGCACCTGGGTTCACTTCATCTAAGATGTTTTTAACTTTTAAACACCCATGATAGGACTGAATTGTGATGAGCATCGTACGTAACATTTCATCTGCATCTGACTCCTAAAGGGATTGCTCCTGATATGATTTATTCTTTCTTACAGGCAATGACAGAGCTTGCCAAGATTACGCACCCAGAGTTCAGTGGATATGCGGATGAAGTTCGTTTTTTGATGCGGCTACCCCATGCCCGTGTAGGTGATCCCTCTATCATTTAACTTCACGCTTGCTTTGAGTTCCCAAGATACTTTCTCAAATCCATCCTTCACCTTTCACACTCTAAAGCAACTCAGACGATGGGATAGTTTCGCTTCACCAAGATAAATCAACCAAAAACTACAGAGGGGTACTAAGAAATCTGCCCCTAGATTTTGATCTGAGCGTGCCCTTACATAATTCAAAGTTAACCAGCAGTGAAGGTGTTTTTAGTAGATATATATTCACTGATTTAAACCCTGGTCATTTTGCACGCAAATTTTACAATAATTTTGTCTTAAATTTCCAACTGTATCAATACCACCTTGACAACAGGTATGCGTTCGGTTTACATGCTATAAACTGGGTTATTTCTATCACACAAAGTCTATAGTGCATTTTTGATTGACTTATAGAATAACAAACATTCACTGCGGCTGAGAAGTTCCCTTCAATTATTTGGTCCCAGTGTTCACTTAAAGATAGATGGGTGGCTGTTTTGGTCTAACAGAAGAATATAGAACTGACATCCTGTGAGCAAATTTCTGAATAATAATACAAGCACTTATTCGCAAGACCATGGCATCGCTGTCACATACCTACCCCAGTGATCGCTAGCCCTCAAATAGTGAACGATTGTTCAGACTATTATTCTGACACTTCCTCACAATTCTTTTTGCTCTTAGGACGCATAATTGAAAAGTGCCAAATAACGAATGGCATGGTCATTCGAAGCAAGGAAATTACTTAAGGAAGAGCAAACAGAGAGAAAGGGTACAGTAAGCGAATAGGGCTGTTACATGAACGACTCGAAGCATCATTCTCCCTCAAACACACGTGCGACAACAATGACGTGGAACTTACTTCTTTGTACCATCAAACCTGCACCTTTATTGACACCTAGCTCCAGGCACTTGCTCAATCACACAGTATGCTAACTACACAAACAGGTATGAAGATAAGGGTTATGGTGTTGATTTGGTTACCTTTGATAGCGATATTGTCTGATATTTCTCTGTAGGATTGAGCTATTGTTCTAGTAACTTTGTGCCTACTACTGACTTTTAGTTTCAAACAACATTATTAATGTATTAGGCTCTTCTACAAACGCATGATGTTATTGCGCACGAGGTCTACGGTCCCGAAGCCATTCGTATAACGCCTCCTCCATTGTCCTCGTTCCTCAACATGGATGATGAAGACGAGCAATTGGAGGCTGACGTTGAGCCACCTGTCACACGCGTTCGTCTTGTTCAGTTCCAGAAGAACACGGATGAACCTATGGTAAGCAGGTTGTATGAAGTTTTATGTGAAGTCTAAGTCCTGGTAGATGATGTGTTGGGGTTACGCTTGAATTGTGAATGATCACTATCGTACTTCGTAGTCTCTGAGGAGCCGCTGAAGCTTTGCAATTGTTAGGTGCTGTTAATGAAAACACGGTGCATTTGTTTTAGGGTGCCATTATTTTGTGTAATGGAGTTTGCAACGTTTGACGAGGCGTGAAATCGATTCAGTTTCACGTTCTGGCGGAGTGTATCTGAAATGTATTCGGTATGAAAACAGCATACCGCTACGTTTACACTACTCCCGATGGGGTATGGATTCACAATGTGGATAGTTAAATCGCATTGTGGCGATGTAACGCGTTTGTAAGATACACGACAACTGTTGGTGTGTTGATTGTTGGCTGTCATGGTGATACACCTTTGCAACGGTCGATTTTTGCAGATAGACAAAGGTGATCAGACGTAACCCATTGGCTGTTCCGATGACCTGTCATCGGGAGTAGTTAGGAGACCCGTTGCTTGACCATGACAGCATTAACACTGCCGTTGACTACCAACAAATTACTCACTTATCTGACTTGCTTTTATTGTTTCATACCACACGGGTTTGCTTTTTTCTTCTTTTTGGTTGTGTGACAGTTAAGCGTCAGTGTGAACCGTCGATCTATTGCTGTCTATGATGGTGATACCGAATTCACCTCACGTTGCTCACTTCTACAATAGTAGTGGGTTCCACGCGTTCTACATCGCGCTGCATCTAAGTCAAGTGTTTTTCATGTGATCATCTGCCGGCTGATACGGTTTTATGTACACGATGAGCCACAGACTTGATTTGTGCTGGGTATTTTTCTGCGGATAACTGTTTTAGCTGCGCATTTTTTGGAGCGTATGATTGGCAACGTACGTCTTAGAGCCGGAATTGTGTAGATGAAGATAGCAGATATCGGGGATTTTGTTTTGACACCTAGGCACCTGAAATTGCCTATTTTAATGACGTAGATATAATATGATCTTAAGACACTTCAGTTGAACAGCAGAAAGGAGGATACCAGGTTTGACAAATTTTTCGGTTTTCAAAAACTGTAACTAATTTAATGACATTATCTAAAGTATATTATTTTGTCCCATATTGCCTTCTCAACTTTCTTTTGGGTCCAAATACAACGACGCTTGTTACGTTCTGTTGATTCAAAGTTCATCTGTTTGAATCTTCGTCATTCTTATCGCATCTAGAAGCGGATAGTCCAGCAATATACTAGTCAGCATTTAATCCATTGGTTATACCGCGGCAATTGCTGAATAGTTTAACGCTGCATAACTTTTTTCATTCAGATCGAACGGTATATTGATAGTATTCTAGTTCACCTAAGTTTACCACCATTCGTCATTGTGTGTTGATAGGATAATCATCATAATAAGCTTCGAACTGGGATCACTTGGTAGTATATTTCCTCCCATATAATCTATAGCATGTTAATATATTGAAAACAACATTTATGAGGTATCTGTATCAACTATGTACACATGACTATTCTGCGCGTTTTGATAGAGTAACGTCGTCTTGATTACCATATCGCTGTCGATTTGATCGGATTTCATGAGATGTATTTCTCTTTCACAGAGAAGAATCTTCTCTATCTAAGGTACACTTTTATCCTCCAGGAAGTTATTTCATCAGACCATAACAGTCCGCATGACGGAAGCTTACGGTAATTGTCTCGTCACAGCGGTTACTCACACGGCCCCTACTTTGGCTGTATGCAACACCTTGGTTTTTAAAATGGAAGTCTCTGATTCGAGTGTCATTCAGACTGTTTCGTCTACCTGAATATGAATGCGGACTGGGACGAATTTGGTCGTTTTTTGTCGGTTTGATGGTGTTCCTCATGGAACATGGCATTAAGCTTCACTGTTATTGTCTGTTACAAAGTTTATGTGTTTCTGATAGTGAGATTATATTACCTCCTGTTTTTTTTCGACAAGTTTGTTCTGTTTACTTGGTAATAAAATTTGATATTTTTGCCAGCGTTTTCTGTTCGAAAGAGTTATTTATAAATAGACTTTCTTAGGGCAGCTGGGTCACAAGCCGGATGTTTTTGGTCAGCCCCTTACGCTTTATGTCGGTGTTACAAATTCGGGAATATTATATGGTTCAGAGGGTGAACCCAGGCGACGTGCCAAAGCTCAGAACAGAAAACACATGCACAGACATTATGCTTACCTTAATAATAAAAGAATACCAATGAAGTTGCCGTAGAAATGTATTTATTAGCAACTGGAGAAACATCCGTGTGGTGAAACTATGTCTCATTCATTTTGAATCGTTGCACACTCACCTTACTCTAGTTTCTTCGTCGACTTACGAAACGAGCTCATTGCTTCTCTTGTCAGTTGTTTTGTTGAGATCAACGTTTCTTGGTTCGTGATGTAGTTTTGCTATGCATACACTATCAGATTATGTCTTCTACCCGAATGCCTATTGCTACGCCGTAAATAATGAGATTAGTCTCTTTGGTACTGTTAATTAAGTAGCAGCGCTGTTCTTCTCCTGCCCCTTCAGGGAATCACGCTCAAGATGAACGAAGAAGGCAAATGTATTGTTGCACGTATCCTACACGGTGGAATGATTCACAGACAAGGTGAGAAAAACGTGGCTATTTGAATTACGCGTTTTCCTTGGGTAGAATTTCAACTGGAACATGTTTCAAAATATGCTGCCATCACACTATTATTATTATTCCTGGCACTGCATTACTGCCTTGGATTGTTCAAGCTTGTTGGTTGAAGGTTACTGAATGTTTTACCAACTAAAGCTGTAAAGCTCATCCACTTCATCCCTTCATCAATCTAGAATACACTCCTAATTAGTGTGTTTCACTGGGGAGGGAATTATTGAAACGGTTGTCTTCCTAACTGCAGGCTGTTTAAACGCATGGGTGAGTAATTGAGTGACAAATATCTGTCGTTGTTGAGAACCTGTGTTTTTTATCTGTCATCAATGACCATCAATGCATATTTCCTAATGATACTCTGAATTCTCCAAGAAAAATTAGTACAATAATAGTTATTCGATTCACGTACGTCAGCAAATTTTCTATGAGTTTTACCGCTAAGTCGTGAGTGCTGCACCTAAGACCTTCTTCATTTTTATGAATTTTTCTCTAATTTTTCTTCCTATTGGAACAGATGTATATATTTGGAACGCTGAGTTCCCTTTACCCACTTTTTCGGAGCAGAACGAAAACATATTGTGACATGTTACCATAACGTTTGCTCTTATCAGACTCAAATGTGAAAAATATCAGTTATATACATCATGCAAATAAGGACAAACCAGGGCTTGACACCTCTACAAACGCACCAAATATTATGTAATCACGATCATGATTACCCAACAGGTTACTTCAACCATGGGTTGCTTTGGTCGTGATTACATAATACCTGGTGTGCTTGTAAACGTGTCCAGTCCCGGTTTGTCCTTATTTGTATGATGTATATAGCTGATATATTTTTACGTCTGAGACTGATAAGAATAAACGAAATGCTAACATATCGCAATATATATTTTCTTTCTGCTGTTGTGAAGATGTATGTATCATTGATCGACAGAAATCCTCTTTCTTGAAAATCGCCTGATGGTCATTCGTAGAAATTATCTTTTGTCTTATTTTTCTTCAGTATTTAGCGGTGAAGACTTTGTTTGCTTTCTAGTTTGTATCCCGAAGATTATCCCCAATATGTAACGTAGTTTTACTGCATAATGGAGCACGTGCGGGCCAATGTGCACAGGTCAACGCATCAACCAGCAGCTAACATTTGGTTTTGTTTTCATCCTAGCTACTGTCATGTTTACCAGCGGAAACTTTAATAACTCCAACTCAGAAGTGTGACTTTTGATTGACAAATTAAAATCTGTACCTTTTCAATTTCAAGACATCTCGATATCACTTTAAGCACGTCTCAAGGAGGTTAGCTGGTTTCCAACGTCGAACAGGTTTGCACGGCTAATGTGCACATGAGTAGGCTGAAAAACACAAGGATTGGTTGGTTCTTACAGAGAGACAGGAAGCGGTCCTGCCATTTGCGAAGAGTGAAGAAAGTTAGTTCGTTTGGACCCACTTACCTGGGACATCTTAAATTGACGTCGAGATATCATAAGCTGAAAAAGGTATAGATTCACTAGATTTTGAAATTCGGAGACAAACTGTTGTGACCTCAAGACAATCGTTTAAGTTTTGTGTTCCTTTGTTATCCTTTTTGTGATAGTGCAGTCAAACCTCGGTAAATAGCGTCCAATCCGGTTTAGGGTTGATGGAGCTATTGAGTGAAACAGACTGCTGCCTATTACCTTGCATATCGCCTTGCAAAAATATAAACTAGACTGTGTAACTATATCCACGAGAGTACTATTTGTACAAAATATGAATACTGTGCTTTTTGATATGCAAACTAACGTATACATATATCCAGTGATATTTGCTAATAGGCAGTATTCTTGGCGATATGCTTTTCCATTATGTTTTATAACGTCCGGTCTGTGTAAGTAACAGTCTACAGAGATAACAACTAAACAATTGGAGAACGTCAATAGTGTTCAGACCTTTTCGATGGGTGGTGTCCTCCTCATTCTCGGTGTCGGTGTTGATCTCCTTATGGAAAATCCAACTGTATATCTTTGGAACACTAAATCGCTTTTAACCGTTTAAGTAAGATAATAAAGGGACACAGTTTACGCACTCTCATCAGTCGTAAACGCTTCATGATAACGCCTAACTGAAACTACAAAAGTTCTGACCAATCTGCATCGTGAATGACTCTTACAACTGAACCCACAGCAGTACGACCTTACAGTTAGTTGTTTTGAGCTCATACAGTAAGTTGCACGCGACTGCACACCATAATTTTGGAATTCTTGAACATTTGTTAATTATGAATATTCATCAGAATAGTAAGGGGTGGATCATTACTAACCACATGGTCTGTGGTTGTTAAATATCTTCGGTGAGAGACGTGGCGTTTCCTGTTCGTCCAGCGACGCTCACCAATTGTTGCTTGAATACATCTTCCAGTCACTTTGGAACATACTCCTCGGTTATAGCTTTTCCTTTTTTGTTAATGTACGGATTTCCGCATCTGCGTAATAACAGATAGACTCCCTGATTTCTAGGGAGCATAGGAGCAGAGACAGCCAAGTAGTTTTTGGAGGTGAGACTAACTTTGCTGCATTATAGACGCATCTCAGATTGCCACCGACCATCTTCCTCAACGTGGTCATCCCATTCTTACAGTTGAAGGGATACTTGATGTGGACTTCTGTCTTAGGTACTCCTTTAACTGATAGTTTTCTTATGTCCATTTGTCTCATTTTCTGACTAAAGGTTCCAGGGAATTGTTAACACGAAACAACGTTCGTTGAGTTGGTAGTCCATCGTCATAGCTTGTTATTACCACTGTATAAAACGATGTGTGAGCTGGTAGCCTTTTGTATGCAACAGCATAAAATTCATTTACTGTAATGTACACATTGGCTTGTGATATATAAATGATTTGGTATATCCATTCCAATGATGTATAATCAAGATATCCCAGAAGGGCAATCTCTTCTCCTACTCATACCCTCTTGATATTATTATACCTGGATAAGCAGAGTTGAACACCTGAATCGCCCTGACAATTTAATTTACATTTAGCCCAATCGTGAATATATAATCGACACATCATCATCATCCTAACAGCCATGAGCCTGACCAAAAGGTACTGTGGCTCGGGCCGCCGTTCACTTCAACAGTGATGTAGAATATCCTAGAAGAAAACGTTACTGAGGAGGCTGAAAGTTATTGAGAGAAGACTAACAGGAAGAATTAGAAATGGTGTGGATACAGGTCCGCCATTGACTGCGACACATCGCCATCTCGGATGGCGTCTCTAACCAGCGGTTTGAGTGATCACGGGACCTCATCCAAGCAGGCAACACCTACCCACTTTGCTCAGTGAAGCAGTCAAGGTCTTCATATTTTGTGACCACGTTGTTGTTTAACCACCACGTGGTTTGACCCAACTGTTGGTGGCCTCAGCATATAATGCTCGGTAAGGTAAACGATCAGATGACATACGGAGTACGTGACCTAACCATCGCAAGCTGTGCAACGTAATTAGCTGACCAATTGATCGCGCATCCCGAGCGTTCAAGAATACGCGCCGGCGAATTGCCACATTGCTCACGCGATCAGTCCACTTAATATGGGCCAATTCGCGGAGACAACGATGGTCAAACACAGCAAGCCTGTTGATGTCTTCTTTGTGAACAGGCCACGTTTCCGAACCATAAAGTAAAATGGAACGCACACAGGCATTATATACCCTTCCTTTCAGCGACAACCGGACGTCTTTTCGACGCCACAGATGACGCAGTTTGGCAAAGGCGACTCGTGCCTTTGTGATCCTCGCTGATATCTCATCAGCAATATTACAGGCTGACGAGTTAGTGCTACCCAAGTATGTGAAACTGTCCACAGTCTCAAGCGGATTACCTGCAATGAAGAAAATAGGAGTTGAAGTGTCCCAGTCTTTAAGCAACACTTTGCACTTTGAAGGTGCAAAGCGCATTCCATACAAACCAGCCCGGTCGCTCAACCTGTCCAGCATGGTCTGCATGTTTTCGGCAGAGTATCACCCACAGTTGACTGAAGATTTTTCATTCAGCCTCTTTCAAAGAGAAACACTAGACTCAAACTTTGATCGTGTGGTGAATACCCTTGCCATAACGTGATTCGAGCTCCTGCCAGGCTCTCACAAGGCAACCGTGCTTACTTTAGGCACGACGGAATTATCATATCTGAAAGCTCATCTGCTTTTGCTTGTAAGAAATGATCAGGTTGTCTAATTTAATATAAACTACTCAACTCAATCCTCTGCAAATTTCAGTCTGAGCGAGAGTATACATCATCTACGAGCAATACCTGCAGTAAAAATCAAGTCTACCACGTTTTCAGGAAGTCGAAACATCTGTCTGAATTTTGACAGCTGGCATCAGTGGTAAGCAACTCACGACTTTTAGCAATCTACCTTCCCCGAGTACTTATCAGTAAATTTAATGACAGCCCTTACATGAAGTTCTAGGGATTGTCCACGTTTTAACATCTGTGTTGGTTATTATTACCACGTTCGCCGATAGATTGGCCAAGCACATTTACGGGCTGTTTGCAATTCATTTGAACATTTTAGGTCCCACAGCTTCATAATTATGTGTTTGAAATAGGTCAGTGGATGACGGGACGGATCAGTGCGAATGCCATAGTGTTTTTATGGATGCTAGCCCTTACCTCTGCATTTGACGACTAGTTTCATCTTTTTTGGGTCACTGTCATTGTTATGTAGCCACTACTGTGGCTGTAACTCAAACACGCAACCGTTGTATAGTAAATCAAAGCGTTTCCACTCATCAGATCCGTGCTTACCATTAGCAACCCTCGCCATAGATCACAGGTTGCAACTTCTAACTTCGTGGTGTCGTGTGTTGCGCCGTAGCAGAAACGGTTCCTGATATGTTCTTGAGACCACATATGATGAAAGAACAAAAATTATCACTAATCAGGCTATTTCAGTGACACCCGTTCCGAATTATTTTGATTTGACCATCATTTACATTTGATTGCACGTTGCACTTTCTGGTTGTCTTTTTAGTCAGTCCTTCACGAAAAGAAGCACCAACCTTGAGTTTCCATCCTTTTAGTTTTCAGTAGTAGTTTGGACTTTCTTGCGACGGTTGGGCTCGGAAATTCTGTCCACATTCTCGACACAACCTGATTGTCGTATCTGAACACTCAACTATAGTTACATTGAAAGCCATGGTCAGGACAAGAATATGTACAGCCGTTGAGTTACTAACTAGAGTACAATTCATTTTCGAGACGTTTTTTTCAAAGTGGGCTGACCGAAAATGTTAACTGATCACATAATCTGTTCAAGATGAAATCAACCAGATTTGCGAATGCCTTTCAGTTTTTTATGCGATAGATTGTCTGTCCACCCCAATGAATGCATAGCCGGTTAACAGCCAGCTGACAATGATGAGCACAACTCCACTCACCTACTTCATGTATTTTTGATTTAGTTGTCCAATTCTGTGAAAACCATCAGGAAACAAGCACGTGTTAGTTTGTGGCTTGCTGATGTGCCCTGCATCCTAACAGACCCAGTCTACTTTGTGTTGTTGCTTTACACTACTAAAGAAGCTGCAATTAAGAGAGCTGACGTCACGTTCCATCACGCTTATTCTCAAATCGACACTTGTTAGTTTTCATGGGCAGTGCTTCCAGGACCAATCGTTTAGTGATTAAAGCGTGCTTCTTAACATTAGGGTTTCCAGTTCTAATATTGTTGAGACTATTGCTGCTTGCTGAATGCAGCCGGTCACGATAGTGCAACGAGTTGTGAATCAGCACCATGTCATAATCAACGTAGTGGATGGCTATTTTAACCTTAGCACCGAAGTACATAAGATGTCGAAATGAACATCTGGCTGCGTTGTGGACTGGAATTCTTTTTCATGAGCGTTAGCGTACGAGTGTGAATTGGCCAACAAATATCTTGCTCTGTTGAACGAATTCTGACTACATTGTGACGCACTCAAGTGCGTACTTGCCCACTGTTGGTTGGCAGTTGGCTAGACACGCAACTGTTGTTGAAAGGTAACAAGAGACTTTGATTGATATAAGTTAAACATCACTCAGTCGTTTGCAGCTTTCGCATTCACACATATTTTTCAGCCAGCCCTTTTAAAAAAAAGCACTACACTCAAAGCATTTGTCTTATTAAGGAGGGGCCGGAGTTGACCTCCTGGCCATGGCAAGACCAGGCACCATTAGCAGGCTTTAACAATAGTGAAACTGGTTTAATGCTTTCTTACTAAAGGGCTGACTGAAAAATCATCGTGACTGATAAAATTGCAATGAATGGTGGGTAGTGTTCGAATTGTATACAACTATATCCTTTGCTGCTTGCCAGTACTGAAGGTGCTTATCAACAATTCTAGTGATTTTTGTGATTTCAGCTTGGAAGTAAATCCTAGTCGTGGGGTCGTTGATTGCAATTGACATGACAGGCATTACATATTCTATCAATGCGATCGGGGAATCTGAGCATCATTCACAAGCGAATGTGACTGAGCGTTTGCATATAAGTCATTCGTGGTTAATGCGAAGTGGTGAAAGTGGTTGCCTCATGGAAGTGTGTCCGGAGTCCAAATCTCGGTCATGATAAGGAAATGCAATACCGACGTGCCTTGATTAAACTGAAAGTCGAGTATAGGGTTTCTCTACGAAGGCGGCCAACTGAACCTTCTATGTGAATACGAAAGCTGCAATCATTCGTGAGCGATGTTCAGTTTATAATAGACAATGTGTAGAGAATAGTCAAAGTGAATCAGCTTACCCGTTCTGCTTTGAAATAGTGTTTCTTCGATGTACACTGGACTATGGAAGTCTGCAACACAAGTTTGATGGATATATCCGGTAACGTCCTACTGTATCAGTACAAGTACATATTGTAATGAATTCTAAAACCATGTCTATATCACAAAATTGAAACGTTGGAAACACGCGGACTCCTGCCAGAGGTCACAGCCGCGGCTGTGACAAACTGATGATCACTTCATGTTGCGTATAAGCACTTGGCGAAGCATAGTAACTGATTTTACTGGTCGTGATGATGACTCCAACTACATCTATGGCGGTTACTCGATGATGTGCGTTCAACCCACTTCAGAATAAGTTATATCATTTGGTAATGTAGTCGTCTGCGTTATTCTTTGGTAAGCGATCATGCATCTACATCTAAATTGGTTAAACAATTTGATTTGGCTTGACTTGCCAGTGTATTTATAATCGAGGGCGTTAGGATACGAGTTTTATTGAAGGTGACGACAGATACGACTGTGCACTGGACTGAACATCTTAGCCATCTGATAAGCACGTTGTCGACATCACCACCGTTGGAGCGACCATCTTTTCGTAATGTTGTGCGTGGTTTTATTGTTTGATCCATTGACCAATAGTTTGATTTTGCTAAATGGATAGAGTTAACTGCCGTGTGCTCTTGTAAAGAGGCAGCGAAATATCCCTAAATAAACACCGGATCATGCAAACTAATGTTGTTAGCTTCCCTCAATCCTCTTTCTTCAATTTACTTTCTGAACACATCCAATGGGATTAAATGTTACACTGCTTTTTTTACTCTGTAGGTACACTCCACGTTGGCGACGAGCTTCGCGAAATCAACGGTACACCTGTCGCAGGACGGTCTGTGGAACAATTACAACGCATACTGGTAAGTCACGTATGCTTTTACCTATAAGTCAAATCACTCCTCTATTCCAGACGTTATTCTGTTGACTTATTTGTGTCCGAAACCTCATGCATGTGAATGAACCAAAACTAAGTCTGAGTTTACTAGATTTAAGAAAATCTTTGAGTGGTTTTCAACGGTTGCTTTAGTTATGGTCACTGTTCAACTTTCACACTCTTGCTCATCGAAGATCGTTCTTTTATGGATTTCCTCTCGACTGTCCGCACGTAATGATTTTCATCTTCCCATATATATCAGGGTAGTGCATGCATTGTGGTATCACCTTGATCTGCATTTATCGTAGCTTCTTAAACCTTAATCGATGAATTCATCTAGTGTCACTCACTGGCCGGCGAATCCTCTCGTTAACACTGTGACTTTACCGGCTTCAAGCTAGAACAGATGTGTTAGGTTTGGCATAGGAACACATGTTTCGTTATGAAGCTTTGAATCGATGACTGCCACCTCTTGGGTTGCAGGACATGGGTAACATGATGCGAGTAGAAAAACGATTAACCAATATTTTTGACCACGCTACGTAATTCAGTTTCGAATGCGAGGTATTAACGAACTGTTACTGAAAATACCCCTCATTTCAGAATGAACCTACATCTTCGAAGTTTTAAACTGTCAAGGGATATGAAATCCGCATTTTCAGTATTAAATGCGGTTTAAGATACACCTGAAATATTACTGATTGAGCTGGAATCTATTCTCCACAAACAGTTGAACAACCTTCAACGCCAGATGGATTCATATATACCACAACCTAGTGGTTTCCGAAGTGACAATTGGGTCTGGAATCTGTTTGACACGAATGCCCCACAAATTAAAAATAATCTCAACAGATTTCGAGTAGTACTATTCATCCTGTAAGAAAATAATATTCAGGGCACAAAGTTTTCTGTGATACCATACACAAAATTGTAGGCTAAGTTACGAGGTAAGCCACTTATCTGCAAAAAGGTGGACAAAGTTCTGCTCTACTTTTCCCGGAGTTTCCATTTGATGTAAGCCTTCCCAGTCCCCTGACAGTCAGAACTAAGACACGAACCAAACGTGACCATCACAGAATTACACCTTACACCCTAGCTTTCAGTGCACAACTATCATATGATAAACGTTTGCGAAAAATCAATCATGTACAAGCTAGTTCAATGGAAAGATTTTAATCATTACCTAGTTGGTGCTCTTACGTTTTTACGTAATCATTTTTTCAACGTTGCCTTTGTATTATTTTTCTTGAGGCGATGGGTACAACTTGGTCAACAATTCCATTGCGAGTTTGGGACACAATGCTCCAAATGTTTTGCTCAGAGTGTCCCGAAGACGAATTGTCGCAATCATTATCATTATCATTATCATTATTGTGATTACTATTACACATATCAGCCAACTCAGGTTAGTCTAGCATTCGCAAAGTGACAATTTGTTTAAAAACGAGTGTGTGCATGAGTCTGAGCACAGTCTGCGAAGACTTTGAATATCAGGGCAGTTTCCCTGTGATATCGGAAGTTGTGGCAGCAAACGTGACCGTATCCTGTCTGAGCATAACTGAACCGAATCACACTGAAGTAAAACGAGACTGTTACCTACACGAAAGACAAATCTGGCAAATCTTCATATAACAAGAGCATACTTTACTGCTTTCTACTTTACACCGAATTTGCTTATGTTAAATCAAATAAGCAGTCAATTTTCTTAACCGCAACTTACGTCTCATACGATGTGTTGTTGTCTCATGACACCTTATTTGGATAAGCTACACTGTTCATTCATAGACAAAATTGTTCTGCGATAGTTAGAGTTCCTTTCAGGATCCTCAAATTCTTAACCAGCGGTGGTGCTACAATATTGTTGCATGTTTCTATCATTGGTTGATCACGGTGCACACAGCCGTTAATTGATCATGCAAGCAGACCACGTTTTAAATTTTTGCCACTTGTTTTAGCGTTAGTATGCTTTACTTTATAGCTCGGTCTTTGAGAACTGTCAGCTCGCCTTCTTATCGTGGTATCCGTCTATCTGTTCCACTCACCGGGCAGATAATCTTGTTGTTATTTTTGAACTGAACGGGTAATTTGAACCAGAACGTGGACTCTTCAACATTGAGCTTTCTTTCAAGCACAATGCTCAAGCCCCACTGTTCCTGTTTTCGAATAGATCAATATACCATGCCACTGACCATCTGGTCTGAATTCAGAACACTTCCCTTCTCTTCCATAGCATAATTGTTCTGTTTTTCTTTCCTTCGAGAACGGCGAACCCATCGGTAATTCTGTTTTGGCTACATTCAGTTCTGTAAGCGATCTCGATTGGTATAATGCACCTTTACAGACGAGACCGAAATGGATCAGTGTTATTCGCGCCAGTCGATTGTACTATTTTCCGCTCTTGTTTTTAAGCAGATAAGTCTGTAATATTTCTAAGCATTTAAAGATCCTATCACTTGAAGCAACCACTGAGTATCAGAGCATGTCACGTCCTTCTAATTTACTATGCAGCCCTAGTCTTCATAAGGGTGTGCTCTGGTATCTTGAGTTTATTTGTTTCCGTAGTTGATAACTGCTGGTACATGTTTCAATAATTCATTCTTAGGATTGGTACTGGCAGAGACAATCATATTAACCTGAACTGAAACCATGAATATGGCGGTCAGTGTTCATGGCGGATGTTTCAAAGTTTTCGAAAGAAAATTAATTTACTAACCTCCTGCTTACGTTCTTTAATGGAACCGTGTGATGTGGTATTCGTATGCATATCGTTAATAATTTTACCTTTCATGTCTCCTTTTGTCGTTCTATCAAGCGCGATGCACGAGGCAGTGTTAGTTTGAAAATAGTTCCCAGCTATCGAACCAATCCGGTTCAGTGTGAGGTGAGTTCAACGCGTGGTTGTCGTTCCCCATCTGTTACGTCTCATTTGCCATCGTTCCTTCCTAAACGTCATGTTCATTCCTATTCTCTGTTAGATTTATGTACGAACCATGTTTGATTACAACCCAGAAGAAGACGATTTGATTCCATGTCCACAAGCGGGTGTTCAGTTTCATGTTGGAGACGTACTCCAAATAATCAGCAAAGATGACCATAACTGGTGGCAAGTGAGTATTTATTTTTTTGGTTATTGTACCTGGTCAAGATAACGTCCACCACGTCATCAGCTTGCACCTAGCCCCTAGCCGTAGACGTTCGTGTTTTGTGCATGAGGACGTAGAACCCGTGCTTTCAATTGGCGTTTCGAGACTGTCGTCCATACGGAGTAGTTTTTCGTACCTATTTGGGCCAATCCTTTTTTTGAGTAAAAAACAGCAGGCTGCGTGATTTATTGTCTGGCGATTTTTGCTCCATCTCATCAAGTACGTACTGTAGTGTTGGCGTCCACGTAGGAGAGTCAAACAAGGTTCGTCAAAAGAAATGTACCACCACACAGACACAATCCATACGCCTACACAACCCACGCACACACACGAGCTGTGAAATTGTCGGTTTATCACGACAATCTCAGATTGACAACCATGTCCTTCTGTTGAAAGAGGAGTGATTGCCATATGTGAATACCAGCAAAATCACATAACTGAAGCAATCGTCGATGTAGATGATTTTGAAAGAATCAACCATGATGAACTTATACCCAGAGGCCAACAACTGACATGCGATCGGAGGTGCTAGCTACTTGCGTTGTAGTGGTGGCCCAACAACTGTTGCTGGGGTTTGTTCCATCTCACGTTCAACCCAAGCCCGAGTAGGCTTAACTATTTAATTGTGCAACTGTCGTTTCGTTCTATTAACGCATGTGGCCTGGCACCTGTAGTGAAACTGGTAAACACAGTGGGACTTGGCGTACGGAAGTAGTGGCACTTTCATCAAAGGGTTTGGTATTGGGCTGGTTGAATATCGCGTCGTGACACAGACCGCGTAGAACATTCTACAAACTGCTGCTCGAAGTTGCCGACTTAGTTGTTCCATCATATCACTACCCTAATTGGCTAGCTATAAGGTGACGCTCCGATTGGGTACGGGTAATTGTATTGTTGCAGCACGATCAGGCCTGTTGTGTCACTCACTGAATGCAGGGGATAGATAACTGATTGTACCTTTAAATGTATGCCCTGTGGTTCCTTGCGCAAGGTATCTTAAGTGTATATTTTCCTAGCATGACGAAAAAAGTACGAACCAAGGCATGTTTATTTTAAATGGATGTATAGCTGCTGAAGTTCACATACTCTCCAATCCATGTGGTATTTCTGTAAACAGATCTTTCGACTGCGCTGTCTGATCATCGCGTTATGAGGTTATCCAGAAAAGCAAGAGGTTGTTCAGCCTCATGTTGAATTGAGAATGATGTTTGATAGAACTGGCACATCGTCGGGTGTAAATCCTTGGCCTCTTCTCCGCTAC
>JTDE01003231.1:0-14895 GCA_014338405.1 Paragonimus skrjabini miyazakii | reverse complement strand
CTATGATCAGTTAGATTTGGTCACTTACGAAGAAGTCGTTCGCCTGCCGCAGTTCCGTCGCCGTACACTTGTGCTGTTAGGAGCTCATGGAGTTGGACGTCGACACATCAAAAATTACCTCATTCAGTCGGCTCCAGATCGGTTTGCCTATCCTGTCCCACGTACGTTTCTCTTCCTCTTCTGTTCAGTCAATGATCTGAGCATACTTTATATAGCTGATAGCTACGTAAGCATAGGTTATTATTTTGATAAAATCAAATAACTGGAAAAGATCTGACTGTGAGTAGTTTTGATGTGTGAGTAAATTTTGATTGGGGAAGGGTTCTGTACTCACTGAGCAACCAGCAATTAGCAGACACGCTGAGCATGGGGGTTTAGAAATGCATATTGCGTCTCAGCTCGGTTCAGGACTTGCTTTTATCTTTTGATGTTTTATGTTCACTAAAAGGTTGCTAAAACTTTTGGGGGTGAACTTTAGGTCAATTTGAGCAACTATCAAAAATATGGTGACTCCACGCAGATGATACGTTTTGATTATTCAACAGCATCGATCAAACCCCCTCTCGCCGTACTCAGACGAAACTTATCCCGCAACTGGAGCAGTCTCCCGCTGCCATGTCCGCATACCCAGCTCCGTGGAGTAGACCAGTGCTTCTATCGCCGGATGTAAAGAATAGCCTCAACTACAAATCTACTCACCATGACTCGGTTTATGCAGGTGTAGCACGTCCAGTACCCTGCAGCACATTATATATATGATCGGAAACTGGTGATCGGAGATCGGAGCCGAAAAAAGCATCGGTTGCGCTGATAAAATAAGTTACCCTAGAAAGTCTTTTAAAGGACCGTTATAATTAACTGCCTCCCTTAACAGATGGGCTAACTTTCACACAGGCCTTGTGGTTGGCTTGCGAATGAGTAGACCACCGCCACAACCTCTCTGCCTCTACGGCAATTCGGGTCTGTAACAGTTATACCTCACTGGTTATATATATTTTATCGCTGTCTTGTCTCCCTATGATCTTAGCTAGGACTTGACAACAGCTTGAGCATGGTGCTTGTCCGCGCTTGTACGCATTCAGCCTATTATCCAGCACTTTCAGACTCCTGTAGTGGCTTATATTTCACCTACGTTAAATACACCCTAATGCGTAGCGAGTTCATCTGGTCTGATGAAGCCTGTTAGCCAGCACCGGAATATAATCAATTTTCAAAATTATTGACTGCTAGTTTCTGCTTGTAAAGCCTTTGTAAGTTACTGCTTTCCTCACTCGTAGGTTTAGTTTAGTGTAACATTCCTGGCCGCATGTATAACACAAGCGGGGTGTTTGATTACCCACGATATTTTGATTTTTTTTGATTAGGCTTTTCTAGTGACATCGAAATTACCTTCTTTGTAGCTGGACGTAGTATAGAAGACTTTCTCAAATTATTTTCCCAGCTGTTCCAGACACCCGCTGTACGGCAGCATTTGTTCAGTCATCCGGGAGTATGAACACAATTACGGTAGCGGAACGTGTTACTTAATACAATGTTTGCATGTTTCTAATGGTTTATTTGAACCAAACATCAGCCTATTCCGACAACTAACTTACTTTCCACTGCTATTTCCAGACACGACTCGAGCACCGCGAAAGGATGAACTCAGTGGCAAAAACTACTACTTTGTGACTCATGAAGAAATGATGCGTGATATAGCAAACAACGAGTATTTGGAATATGGAACCCATGAAGATGCAATGTATGGAACGAAGTTAGACACGATTCGTCAAATTCATGCAGCCGGTCTGATAGCTATTCTGGATGTAGAGCCGCAGGCTCTGAAGGTTCTTCGGACTGCGGAATTCGCGCCATGTGTTGTGTTCATCGCGGCTCCCGCTCTTCAGGATATGACTTCCGATCAACACAACTCTGCCGTAAGTACACTAAATTTGCTAGCCTTCGTGATCAAATTGAAATTCACTGAAGGCAAACAAATTTGAATGTTTTCTTTTTACCTACCAGAAACTCTAGAATGATGAGTAACTAATGTCTTCAGATCCTGTGTGTTGCATAGCCCCCAAAAAGTTCATGTTTACCATCATAACTGGTCACATGCAAGCCATCATGATTCGTTTGCGGTCTTTGTCCACTAATTTCCGTAAGCTCTTGATTTTCAAATTTAGATAGCTTATTTGTCGCTGACCTCAATCTCGTTTCTTATCGGAACGGTCATTTCACCAACGTTCTGTGTATAATCCGTCGGTAATTGTTTGAGGATTATCACAGATAGTAAACTAATCCTGACAACCCGCATCATTTTACATCGATAGTATTGATGTTCCATTGGGTCGAACTGCTGTTGCGGAACTGCATTGCACGATGTGATTTTGTCACCAGCCTCAAAATATGTCTTATTTCCTGGTCGAGAACAAACATGGCATATAATTGACGTCCACTGGTTCATCTTTCGTGATGTTGTTATTGCTGAGGTCATTGACAAGTGACACTATAGATAATCCTACAATTAATAAAATAAATAACTAAAACTTCTGAAGTATACTAACTTTTACACCTTGATCTCTTATACGCTGTTCATTCCTTCATTTTACCAAATAGTAATATAATATCGAAACTCAACCACAGTTTTCATGGATTCACGCTCTAGCCGCCTGAGGAATCTTACTACAGCAGCTTACCATTCGCATGTATTGGTGGACCTCATGCTATGCAATGAGATGGGCGGGAAAACGAACTCAACTTTGAGGATTATGAGCTTCCGTCGTTGTTCAATGCCCCTTTTTGGCATATGGTTCCCATATCTGGCTGCTGTCAATTTGATTTGCAAATCTTCTGTCATGGATTGTAGTGGAATTGATGAAGTAAATAATTAACTCAACATGTCTAATCTTATCTGGTACACACAGTATGCGTAACTAGATTGAAAGTGACGGCGTGTTGCCCAAACTAGTGGTATATTTCCTGTTGACTTTTTCACTGTGTTTGTGTGTGTTGGGACTGTTCTCATTGTCATTTCTATCTACATGCAGGATGACAGTTTGGAACGCTTAGCTCGCGAAAGCCAATTGCTGCAACAACATTATGGTCATTATTTTGATCTTAAAATAGTGAACAACGACATAGAGGACACGATTCAACAATTAAAACGCGCGATCGACGAATTTCAAACAAATCCCCAGTGGATTCCTGTCACTTGGGTCTACTGAATGTGACAGTCACCTGCATGGTAGATTTCCTTTATTGAAAGGCCCCATCACAGTGATAGTCACGTTTCGAAGGTATTTCGATTTTTTTTGCATTACTCATGTTCACTAGTCTCTCTGTGTAGATTGTGATATTCAACTATCTAATTTCATGTTTATGAGGTGATTTATTCCATCGCTATGTACAGTTGATGGTTGCATTTTATTGACTTTATTCGTCTTTTTTCCAACGATTAAGTTCATTGTGGATTTTTGTCACATTCGATATTGTACCCCTCTATCTACGGTAAATTGTATGTCTTTTTTATCCATTCGATCAGAACCTTGCATTTTGATTAATGTAACACATTTCCACTCTTTAGGTCATTCAGTAATAATCTTGGAATGCAAATGTGTGATTAACTGTACATCTCAATCGCTTGTATCTTTTTTTTCCAAGAGGACTTCCGTTTCCATACAGTTTATTAGGCAGCGAATAAAGCCTGCAGACAATTTGACTTTTTGATGCCCATATAAATTAAGAATTCTGGTTATGACAAAACTCTCAGATTTTGCTATTGATCACAGGTGTGAACCACTATCGTGTATGAGGATGGTGATGAATTCTGTTGATACGTGCTAGCAGTTGCCAATCACGTAATCAATATCGAATTTCGAGTAACACGAATAATAAAGTCGTTTTTTATGTGCACTCATTTTGATCGGGCACAAAATGATAATATTGAGGAATAAGAACAGTTACTTTGCAGACTAAACTATCTGGTTATTTGAGTAAAATGTGCTTCAGATCCAGCAGCGATAATCAGCGCTAATAAAGATCGGGCAAACGACAACGATCCATCGAAGAGTTGCACTTCGACTGTATTGAAGACTGATCTGACTGGTCCAATCTAATGAGAAGTATCGTTAATGTCAAACAAATGATACAAGCAAGACCTCAGGCAGCATTAACCAGTCAAACATCAGACCAGAATGTTGCCCATAAAATGTTACTCTCAGTGTACAACTTTTTAGCCATCTGAAAAGAATGGAGCATAGACCATATCAGAGATGCTTAAGGTAAGCAAACTTGATCGTTCTTGAAAACAAGCGTTGGTGTTTTTTGGTAGTCTTACGTGGTGTCCGTTCTCCAGGATCGTTACAAAATATTGCTTTATTGATGCACAGATTTTAACTTATATTTGCTGACTCACATGTTTTGTCTGTATCAGTTTGGGAGTATAAACGAAGGTTCTCTAGAACCTGGCTCATACACGGCTGTCTGCAGCATCCTACGTTTTTACTTGCATGTCTTTTCGGGAAGGGTCTATCAACCCAATCTTAATTCACTTTTCAATCTCTTGCTCCCACGTTAAAACATATTAATGATTTGATAACTATTTACATTTATCAGGTTTTCTTCACTTCGATTAAATTAGCGTTTTCACAGTTAAAGTGAGCTTTGATACAAATAAGGATTCTCCCTTACATTTGTGTTGGAATTGGTTCAGTTATCATTCCTCTCGGGTGAGAAGTATTGCGACATTTGAACTTATTTTTCTCTCAGGTTTGAGGTAGTTTGGGTGGCTTAAGTATCGATCTACTGAAATCAGTTCGCCTCTTTTTATCGAAGTAGACGAATTAGCTATTGATAATGATATTTTGAGAACGGTGGATATACTTTTGCATTTTTTTTGCCAAGTTTACAAATGAAATTGGCCGTGTTTCTTCTGGGTATTTGAACATGACTAGCGGTTATATTTTAAGTCCTCATGTTGGATGTTACGATACTATACCTTGACGCAGTGTGACGGCTTGCGCATCTCAATGACCTGTTAGGCCAAACTAGACGGTGTGGCCACCACACCATTAGAGTCACTCATGCTAGGCAGGTCAATAGGTAGAGGTCAGACAAACCATTCTCCTGGTCCTCCAGGTTGAGGGTTGAAAGAGGACTGGCATCTTTTTCCAAAAAATGCACCAGTTCTGGTACACCACCACCCAACCGCTGCCTTGCGGTATAGGCTTTTGAACCAAACGCTTTGGTTGAGAACCCTAATCGTTCTCCTGTCTAGGTCTGGGAGCCCTGGCAGTATCTCAGTCTACACACAGCCATGAATAGTCACAACGCCACTAATTCCATACTGCATCGGCCACCTCGCAGTATAAACCGGGTCGCCCTATCCGCTGCATACAGCAAGGTGGATAGGCGAAAACATGCTACTGCTGACCCATCCTCCACTGCTCTATCAAATTTAGTTCTCAGGCCCTTCCCGATCTCCATTTCTGATAGTTACTCCACAAGTTCTACAACAGATGTACTTAACCGTGGTAACACTGAGCCGGTAGGTTCCGTCTCTTGCCATTCAGCTTCATACCTCCCTCGTTCCTTGCTTAGACCTAGAATGCGAATTAATATAGGTGCCTTCATCGTTCGCACTTTAAAACAGAGGACAACAGGCCGCTCTTGCACGAACGTGAGACTCATTGCATTTCGATGTCTGCTGTATCTCTGAAACTAGAATCCAGGACAGTAGTCAGCGTATGTAACTGTTAGCACCCGCATTGTCTACCCGATACTGGTTATACACTTCAGGTGACTTCACAGCCGCTGTTACGGGTCAGGCTGGAGTGGGTATAGTCCTTAGAACGACGGCTGCAGCCTCATTAATAGGTTGGATTCTTGTTAACAGTAGACTGCGCTGTCCGCTTGGCAGGTTCTATTAAGGCCAGCTCTAGACACGTGTCTGCTTACGCTGCTAGTGACTGTAGTGACGTCGGCGTCAAAGACGCGTTTTACTCGGGTCTGGCCTTTCTCCTTCGGGCGACACGTGGCTCTGATATAGTCGTTCTGGCAGGAGATATGAATGCTCAGGTCGGGCGCCTTGGTGAGGCCAAATCTCGTTTAGGTGACGGGTTTGGGATAGCGTCACATTGGCCAGATAATGGTGGGCGATTGTTGCAGCTGTGCGCTGAGCATAAGCTATCTTCAGCCAGCACTAGTCTTAGGCATCGTGCACGTCATTGCTATACTTGGCGCCTGCCTTCTCCCAACCAGGCTTGGTCTCAGATAGACCACATAGTTGTTAGTTATTGGTGGCGTGTTTGCATTCAAGACTGTCGTTCTTATTGGAGCACGTACTTGAACTCAGATCATGAATTGGTATGTTGTCATGTTGTTTATACTTTTGCTAAACAACGACCCCACGTATAGCAACGACCGGCTGTTGAGAAACTGGCTTTATCATCGGTAGAGCATGAGTACCAAACCAGCTTAGAAAGCTGCCTTAGTAGTTCTCACTCCAAAAACCTTAATAGCTGCTGAACCCAAATCTCACATGCCATTCGGAAGGCAAGTACCGTAGCATGAAGCACGGGGGTACGTGGGTTGAGAACAACCTCAAGTTGTTAGAAACTGGACGGAGCATTTCTCCTGGAAGTTCATATAACAAGTCTATGAGAGATATCCGTAGGAAACTGGAAGGTAGCCTAATGGCTGATATTGAGGCTTGGTTGCTAGATAAAGTTGAGGAAATAGAAATCGCTTTCGCTTCAGTAAACACCGGCAAACTCTTTAGGCCTAGCCATGCCACTGAACCCACACGACCGTCTGTCTGTGAAGCTATTAGCGAGGCAAATGGTACACTCATCTGTGATAAATCCAGAAGGTTAGAGCGTTGGGCGGAACACTTTGGGAATCAACTTAGCTGGCCTCCTGCTTCTACTATGCTGCCACCACAAACTTGTGATGTGTCACCCTAGTCGGTAGATTTGGAACCTCCCACTGAGACTGAGGTTTGCAACTGAATTTCGGCTCTCAAACGTAATAAAGCTGCTGTTCCAGATAATCTCGTGCCGGCACTTTTCAAATAAGATGGAGAGGCATTAATAGTGGCTTTGACTGAGCTGTTTCGACTTTTGTGGACGATGGAGACCATCCCTTCTTGCTGGGGTCACTGGATGATAGTTCCTATATTCAAGATAGGTATCAGGAGCTCTTACGAAAACCATAGAGGAATTAGTTTGACCCCAATAATTTTTAGGGTTCTGGCGTTCATTATATTTCGTTTATTCACTGTAGTTCGGGTGGTAAACATTAGAGAAGAACAAGCAGAGTTTCGCCCTGTGCGGGGATGCATAGATCACATTCTCACCCTCCGTCAAATTCTGGAGCAGCGTTATGTATACCGCCGACCAACGATTGCCGTACTTCTTGAGTATAAAGGTGCGTTTGATTCGATGACTCGATCCATAGTTTTGAAGTCGCTTAAACGCAGGGATGTACCCATCAATTATGCCACTTTATTCCCATGCTTCGGCCGAGGTTAAGGTTTACGGTGAACTGTCTGACCGTTTTAGCACCATGAGCGACGTCCATCAGCGCTGTCCTCTTTCACCATTTTTGTTTAATTTTTTGATAAAGGAAATGAAGGGGGACTGCCTGCGGCACTTACAAAATGTCGGTGTGGACTTCCTACCTGATAGAAGGTTGACCGATCTTGATTATGCTGACGACAGGTTGTTTCTGTTTGACACTTTCCGAACAGCACAAACAACCCTAGAGGCTATTTCACACTCTACTAGTTACTTCGGAATGCCGCTTTCCAGCCACAAAGTGCAAGGTGCTTCTGCAAGATTGCTGTGATTACGTAGATTTAATGTCGGATAATGAAGTCGTGGCGGTTGTTGACCGGTTTGTGTACCTGGAAAGCTGTATTAGCGGCGGTGGCGGTGCAGAAAATGAAACGCTTATCTCTAAGGCCAGGGTAATGTTCACTAATCTGAGCCAATTACGGCGACAGACGGGTATTTCTTTGAAGCTCAAGGGTCGCGTATACAAGGCGTCAGTGAGGGCTGTATTACCTTATGGCAGCGAAACTTGGCTGCTCAGACTAGATGACGTGAACCCTCTTCACTTGTTTGACCACCGATGTTTGCGTTCGATTGCCGGTGTTGGGTGGTACCAGTGGGTTTTTGCAACGAGGAGTTTAGGAAGCGGGTATTTCACACTGATCGTCATACGAGTTCTTTCTCTCAGTTCCTACATTTGCACAGACTTAGATGGTTAGGTCATACACTAAAAATATCAGTTAGTTGTTTGCCACACTGAGCACTGTTTGCCGACGTTGCGGCCGATTGGCGCGAGGTGCGAGGTAGACAGATGATGACCTGGCGTAGACGAATTAAATCGTTCACGAAGGGACTGGCCACTGTAGATCGGGTTCGTCTTCCAATCTGGGGCCCTCGCGACTCACAGAATCGGTAGCTTGAGACTTTAAATGAGATGCCGGCTAACCGAGCTCATTGGCGTGAATATTGTCGTTGTTTGGTCGAGTTGTCTGTGAAGTGAATACACTTAGTGACGCGGGGAAGTGAAAGCCGTAAAGGAGCTGTCTTGTTAATGATGCCTTACTTTTACCTACAACTTGGTTGTTTGCTTGCAAAGTTTAGGCGCCTTGATGTTGTATGTTTGAATGTAGACGTGGCTATTTTTTAATGATTAGGTCCCCTCCCCTCCCCATTGTTTCTTCTGTCTTCTTATAAAGGTTTTTTTCTTCGTGGTTGTATGGCAGTTAAGCATCATTGTGAACCATTGATGTATTGCTGTCTATGATGATGAAGTTGAATGTCACGAAGTTACACAGCCAGTTTCGCCCACTAAATTAAATGTGGAAACTTGGGGGATAATAATTAAGATACTGATGTCCAACATTTGTCGTTGTATACCGTATGCCCAAATATCCTCTTTGGTATTTGCACATGATTAATGTAATAATGCTGTTGATAATGATAATTGAATACTTAGAGGTCCATATCCAGCCACTCATCGGGCGTTGGGATGTTATTATGATTTGCATCTGGTGCACAGAATTTACTTGAGTACATAAGACAGCTAATTGTGAGCATCAAACAGTTTTTGGATACCTTGTATAACGCAGTACGTCTTGGGTGCGTGAAATCTCAGAACCGTAGAAGCTTAACCGATTAAAGCGAGCATTCGTATGCAACACGTGGGAGTTTCATGTGGGTGGTTACCTTGTGACTGACCCATTCTTTTGCTGATTACAATAGGGCAACAGTGAAAATACCCCGTCCGTACCTTTTTTTGTTCAAAATCTCCCATTAATTGTTACGAGTGCGCATGCCTTTAAGTATTACGAAAATGCATAGTGATACATTTGATCCAGTGATGAAATGCAACAGACATGATGCAAATGACAATAGACATGTGAACGCATCCAACGATACATAAACAGACTTACTTAAAAGCATCCTGTCTAGAAGAAAATCCTAAAATTAACTTCGATGATGACGACACTGTTGACGCTGGTGTGAATGGTCCGACTTAACCTCATCGTACAACTCGTGTCAGTGGTAGATGAGAGGAAGAGGGACACGGTTAAACTTAACCAAAGTTTGAAGGGTTGGAAGGCTGGTAATCACGAGTGGCCTGAACCAGTCGGTGGGCGATAAACGTTTTGGTGTAGTAAATAATTCTACTGTTTCTATACGTCATCATTACCACTTTCAGCCTTAAGATGTACCCTTAGGTATTATGGCCTGGGCTGTCGTTGGTCCCAGCAGTGGTCCACAGAGTGGTATAGTAATAAATAGGCGAAAATGTAACAAAACAGCGAGGGAATAAAGACCAAAAGATACTAAAGAATCACGAAATGAGAGCCAACGAGTTTGTGGACACAGGCTCGCCAGTGACAGACATAATGCCATGGTAGGAAGTGTGTCCAACCACCAATGTGAAAAGTCATGAACCAACCCAATAGGTGAGCGGGGCTTACCAACCTTTTCCAGCGAGAAGGTTAGAGGTATCATAGCTTATGGTTAAGTCATCATCTAGACGAATTTCGGTTTCTTCCAGTCATCAGCAACCATACTGAACAATGAGCCTTGCGGTAGACGCTTCATCGGCTTTCGGAGCACGTGATCTAACCGGCGAAGATTGCATTTTCATTGCTTCGGTTATCGGTCACAAACGTGCACATTTCCAAAATATGCGCCAGCGGACTGTCGCACTGCTCACACAGTCAGTCTATGTGATACATGCTAACTAACGGAGACAACAATAATCAAATACCAGGCATCCATACGCACCTTCCGCATGTGTGAACCATGTCTCCGATTTTAAGGGTAAAACTGAGAGCACGAGTGAAAATTTTTTCGAAAGACTGCGTGATTGTGTTATGGTTACGGACACCTCGTCGGACAAATTACAAGCAGATGAGATGACACTGAAGTAGGTGAAACAACCGACAGTCTCTAGCGATCTGCATTCGGTAACAAAAATAGCTTTGATTTTAACCTAATTTTTAAAAAACACTGAACACTTTGAAGGCAAAAAGTGCATACCGTATAGACAAACTATATTATATGGTCAGCCCGGTGTGGACTGATTATTTTTCCCGGAAGAATTGAGTAAAGCAGTTTCGTCGCAATACTCAATATCAGTTAACTTACCGTCTAATCGAATCTCCGCTCTGAGGTCCTCGAAACCTCTGAGTGCTTCCTCCAGAGTATCGTCTGTCACATAGTTAAAATAGATGTAGGAGGTCGAACGCTGGCTAATGTAGAAAAAGCTCAAGGTAGCCGCTGATAATTGAGCACTGTGTACTCAGAACTAACAAACAGTGGCCTCAGTAAATTGGCGCACTTTACTGGGACTCCTCTGTGACGAAAGAAGCCGAGAAAATTGCGTTAGACAACCGAGTCAGAATCAGTGTTAGGTCAAAATGAACACTGTCATTGGCTGAGAAAAATACTACTGATTCTCAAGTGTCTGTTACAAAGTGAAAGTATGCTCAATGAAGCCATGATCAGGAGGTAAACCTTCCTGTTATTCCCTTTTCTGATTCTACCAGTGTTTCAGATGCCGCCACATTATGAGACTCGTTTACAGCCTGTATGTGGTAGGGACAATACTAGTACTTCTGTGGTTGTCTCGATATTACTTTTAAAGATGAGAATTATCATTGATAGGCAGTAGTCATGAGGCACCTTCTTAGTCTCTTATCTGAAACAGGATCGCGGGCAATTCAGACAAGAATCTGTCGACAGCAACCTCGAAAAACGCTGAAGGAAGAAGGTACAAACTTAGGGTTTTATTGTGTTTTGATAGTTTCAGATTCAAAGTTGCTTCAAGTTTGGGGGAATGCTGGACTAAAATATCGTAACCAACCACATAATCCCTATCACCAGCAGCTGAATCACTTAACCCAGACAAGTTAAACTATCCTTTAGAGTAACCAGCCCAGGTCTATCGAATCACCTCGAAGAGCCATGAGTTACAGAACAATCTCTTTTACGCAGAGTCCCAGTATAATCGCGAATAACGGAGAACATCATTCTGCTGTTTCTCGACAAAATCACTTTTTCCATTTATTTGATTTGTTTGGATAAGTAATTCTGGTGATTCTCAAGCAGACTTCTCGTGAGTTTGCGTTTCAGATGACGGCAGTTTTTGTTGTGTTCGAAGTCAGAGGAAACGATCATAAGTTCAGCTGTATTAGTAGAAATCCACTTCTGTAGCATCTGCGGTGTTTTTTCGAGATGGGCCTCTTCACAAGAATTTCGCATTGTTTGGTTAGATCACTTCACTGTTGTGATGCAATTATGTTAACTGTCAGCCCTGCTTGATGGGCGTTTTGGTTACCCTTGCCTCCCAGTTTCCGATTGAGTAACTTATGATCTGACTAAACGATAAAAAATGGTTGGAACGAGTCAAAATAGTTATTTCAAAATGAGTGACAATCGTTAGTGGAGTGGTCCCATCGATAGTCGGTGATCATGTAATCAATTTGCGTCTATGGTTGAACTTCATAGGGTGGCTTCCACGTGGCGCGTTGCTGTCGTTTGTGGTAAAGTGTGCGGCTTGATGGGAGGAGTTTGTGGAATGCGCATAACTGTAATAGACAATCTCCGTTATCTCCTAATCACTCCACCTGAAGTGAGACAACCAGATGTAACATTCATATTGTGTTGAATGATTAACTCGAAGGCGCTGGTATTCCAACACTCGGCGGTGTATCTCAACGTGGCGGTAATATATATTCAAAACCCACGGTAAGTGGATCACGGAAACAACGGGTGACTAGGTGAGTCATAGCATAACAAAATCGGACCAACGGACGAGGAATGACAGGCAAAAAAGCCACGACAGAAGGCGTCAGCCACAGATGCCAACCAAACAGAGATGCGCACGACGTGTGGGTGGAAAACACCACTGCGTTTTGGAGTGGAATTCTGGTCTATAAATGTAAGCGCGTTAACGGTGGGAACGAGCGAGCTGGACAATTAAGCTTGCGCTTTATGGAGAGACTGCTACAATATCACCAGTTTGCATAACTGTGCCCAAGTGTTTAGTTTGTGCCTGAAATTCAGAGCAAGCATCGTAGAAGACGCTCTTGATAGCACTTAAACTGTTATTTTTTAGTTACACTTGGAAAGACTAAAATTCTAGTCATTCTAACCCATCGGATCAACGCAGTGCAAAAACTCGATCACAACGTTAAGGTAGAATTAGAGTTTAGGGGGTTGAGCACAGCATAAAGTAGAATAATGTCTATTTTATTGAAGATTTAGAAGTAAGTTGCGATTATGTGACAACAATATAGTGTAACAAGGCAGATTAATGCACGGTAAGTTGATACAACTAAATAGCAGGAACTTATACTGTCCTTTGACAACGCGGAAGCGTAGGTAGACTCAAAATAAATTGTCAAATCAAGAAGGTCACATGGGCCAGTTTAGTCAGAACTAGACAAGCAAAAGGTTACGGGCATACTGGCATGCCATGAGTGGCGGATCATGCAAGCTTGTCCATCTTGCAGACACATGCACGGTCTGTGTGTGCACACTTAATAATATACAACATTATTTCCCCCATATATTAGTGTAAACTAGATAGGTGTGGTGCGTGGGTAAAACATCCGAACATAACCGATAACAAAACAGTACGGCGCAGTACACACCTCGACGAAACCAAGGAGTTAATGACCAAGACGAATGCGTTTGTCATTCTCTTTAGAGCAATATTCTTACTAACGTGATTTATAAGATAATTTATCTAAATTTTCCAGCATATGACCAAAAGAAATCGTAAAAGCTGTATGTCATGTTCAATTCTCGTAAGCTGTGAAGAACCTTTATTTAAATCACCCTATATGAGTATGTCCGCAAATGCACTTCCAAAACGTGATTGAAAACTGTTAAAACAATTAGTGGGCAGAATGTCAGGAGTGAATCAACCGTACAACAGGGGGATATGCCCGAGTTTTCAAGCAATTCGGGAAGTTCAGAATCTAATTCTATTTCAACGGATACGACACTACTGGATGTCTGAATTTTGGCAATTTCCATGCTTGGCTAGGGGTTCTGTGGTAAACTGCTTTGCTCAATTCTCGTCAAAGTGAAGATTCAATCAGTGGGAGGGGGAACATTTTCCATGTTCTCACGATATTTGCCGGAACATTTCCCCTTTTCACAACGGTTGCAGAAAAACAACATCGGACCGTGGAAAATCTCTTCATCAAGTGAGCTAGGGTCCGTAAGATGTAAACGGTTCGGTGTATTGTTCTAGAAGGAATCTAGCGCTATTTTGGAAGTAGGCTTCGTATGCATTCATAGACAGCATCAAAACATTGCTGTCCTTCATCACTCAAATGATGTTGCCATAGTGTAAACTTTGTTATCCTACGAAACTTCATTTGCGGATAAACTAACTGAATTATCTCAATATAGTCTAGAATGGATGACCTTCACTGCATCCAGAAAGAAGTTGATTGCTGTGGATCGGGTGAGTTCCAATGAATCGGAAGGGACATTATAAAATTTCTTATTACAGCGTCATTGTTCACGATGTCAACGTTGTATTGAGAGGGAGGAATTCAGATGTACTTAAGTAGCGGTGGTGTAACAGGGTTTCAAATTCATAGACAGAACGTTGTATAAAAGTTGATAGGGTAATATTTACGATGAAGACAAGCAACACCCGAAGGTGGACAATGACAGATGTAAACCAACGTACGTTAGTTAACAGCTGCAGCTGTTAATGAGTTGCGCCCTTCAGTATTGCACAGATAGTGCTCGTCAACTTATTTGGTTGTTCGGCTGGATCACTTCTATTTGCCATTTTGACGATCATTTAAGGCTCTCAGAATCAGGTCGATTCTCATCTGCATTACAAAGGAAAATCACACGCAAGATTAATCTTGCTTACAATTGTAAGCTGCACATGCATAGAGATTTATTCGAAATTTAGCCTTTTATTAACGCTTAGTCAACAAGCAAAACTAAAAACATCATTATAATTATACCCGTTAGTAAATTTGCTGCGTTTAACAACTTTCCACTGAGATTGTGGGATCAACATCTATATTTAATTCGTTGCCGTTTCTATCCACGTTTGAAAGTCTTTCTGCTTGCATTACCGTTTCAATTGCTTCCTCAAATAGCTTAGTATTATTAGATCCAAAATCTTTCCAGCAGCTTTCACAGATTGCATCTTATATCAAGTACAATTCTAGAAGCCAAAATGAAAATTACCACATATGTCTAGCATCTTCTCCTCCATGCCCTCCAGTTCTCTCCTGATAGCCTCTAACTCTTTGGTGATGTTTTCATAAAACGATTCTTTCATGGCACTGAAATGATTATCTAGTAAATGAACGACCACAACAAACCTCATTCGCGTTAACCCAGA
>JTDE01003230.1:42164-54586 GCA_014338405.1 Paragonimus skrjabini miyazakii | reverse complement strand
CAGGTCTCTGAACCGTCAAGCGGTTTTAATTTCATATGAGCATTCCAGTAACCGACCGATCATTTTTACGCTGTCATAAATGGCAAGATTGATAAATGTGCTGTATGCCTCAGTTGTCTTTGTGAGCACCTTGTAGGCCGTGTTGGACGTTGATTAGCTAACACTACGTAAGTTCATCATGTGGCTTGTCTAAATCAGCCAAAGTGGGGTCTAAGCCACCACACCGTTTCACCTTGAGATTTCTAAGCGAATCTCAAAGAAAATGGCCCTATCACTCAAGCGGTACGATACACGGTCTGGTGATGAATTACTTACCTGTTTGGTATTGACGGAGTCATCACTTTTTACAAGCTCTATTCCGACTACTTGTTTCAGTATATCCAACTTGGTGTGCACTACTTAAAGTAAAAAAACTGTCAAAACTGCACATGAGTTTCATTCGAAGCGAGCCTCAGTGTACATTACAAATTACCGGATTAAGTTATCTTCTGATATGAAACTGTTATGGCCATTTACGGACTAGCGAACTGCCGATGTTTCGCCTATAGGACTGTTTGGTGCACCTGTACATGACTGGGCCGGCGGTTTACCATATTGTGTTTCTTATGTACCACGAATGTCAACGCATTAAGTCGGAACTTCTCCAGTTATACGTTGCCGAACTGTGTTGTAATCTTTACCCTGTTCGTATTTAGTGCATGCTAACTGGGGAGGTAACACCAGTGGTACATACACGCCTTGTGCGCAGAGTGCCACAACAAACTGAATTGCACGAGTCTTTGCGACGCCACACACGACAAACGCATCCCCTATCCTCGTTGTACGCATCAACATCTCGTCAACAACACTTCCATCTGCTGAGCTGATTTGACTGCGTGGCAGGCATTTCCTTGGCGTGCGGGCTGTGGCCATTTTTCACCAGTTAGGTGACTAATTTGTGTGGTTCTACCCAATGGAAGTCATTCAGTGGTTAGAATCGATGGGGTGACTTACGTCTATCACTGATCTACTCATTTTTTCTGACTAGACATAAATGTTAACATAGCCTGGTGCATTTTTTGCATCTGCTATTATTCTAATCGACTGGTTTATCGTTCTTTTCTTTTGCAGGTTCTCATCTTGTGAACTGGGGTTCGTAATACGTTTTAGCTTTCATTGTTGTTCCACAGTGTTTTGTATATAAGCGAAAACAAATTTCCGACCACTGATCACGTTGTTTTTTTTTTGTGCGGACGTTTTTAGTTCCAAAAAGTGTGGGAATGGCTACCTAGGTTATTTTTCTATTGTGACAATTAGTATCTGGTCGTTAAGTTGCACGTAACCCGAAAACGAATCCTCAAAATACTAACAGGATTGAACCCTAATATTTCCACGATACTACTGAAGAAATGCATAAGTAATTACAATAGCCAATTCTCAATTGTTCAGGACGGTAGTCTCGTTGCGAACAGAGCCGGCAAAGTCAGAGACGACTCGTCATGTGAGTAGGCCGCCTGGTCAGGGATGGTCATTGCTCCGCAAACGATCAATGGCGAATGAGTGCAGTAGAAGAAAATGAGTATGACATGAGGACCAAACGTCATATTGGTGAGCGGAATGAGAAAATGCAGATAAGGAGAACGCATTTTCTCAGTTCCGTGACCAACAAAGTTCTCCCGATTAGATACTGAGTAGGTTCAGGGTTTTCATAGCTTCTTGATCACGGACCCTTTCTTTCAACTTTAAACATTGTTCACGGCCAATGAATTTGCCATAGATTTCTTGTTTGCCTATTGATAACAGATTCAGTGAAGGTCAGTATACTGAAGTAAAGCGGCATAATTGATATGGTCGAAATTCACCGGAATCACACGGCCGGTAAATACAGACCCGTAGAGACTGGAAGGTTTCCCATATTCACTCTGCTCATTTTTGGGTTTAACGGTGTGCTTCGAGTGCGTATGGAAGTATTTCCTTCGGAAGGTCGGAGTCACCAATCTGATCTCACTGGTACCGGTTTGCATACACGTATGTATATTTGGTGGTTTCCATCAACGGAACATTTATGAACACTGACATGACACTAGTTAGTGAGCTATTCTTGTTATTGATTCCCGGGTTCTTTTCGATTCACAAATTTGAAATTGTAACCAAAGCTACTGACGTAATCGGTGGTATAACAGTTAGAAATCATCAGTGAGCCATCGTACGGAGGTTATAAAGAATTCCTGTTATGTCCATTATCGTTCTCAATGATTAACTACGCTATAAGACTGCGAGTAACGTCGGTCTTAGCTTCGTTACTTAGACGCTAGGATTCGTTGCAATGCCTTCTTCAAACTTATATCCGAGAACGTTGTTAAATGCAAACCAACTTCCCATGTACTCTCGTAATTTCAGCAGCGATCTTGTTTTCACCTACAGTATGTTACTTCAATACTTTCATTATCATGGACACATTCTTAAGATTGGTCTGTTCTCGAAGGCATCGGCTGAAGGTGCATCGCCACATGAGTCGCTTTCGGTGTTAGAGGTGCGTTCATATATTGAAAACTACCTCAGTTCGTTGTGAGAGTATCATTAGTAGATTACTTGAGATGACGAATTTGTGCATATGTTTATGTTCCATTCGACCTATCCAATCCTCATGGTCTCCCGGCAAACTTTCAAGTGGCGTGCTAGTCACTGGATAGAATTTACAAAATCTCAATTGGAACACATTTGTTCTCGGGTTGTGACCATGCCCGCTAAAGACTGAGATTGGTCAAATCAAACACAACATAATGAACACTTGATATCCACCATTTATCATCCTGCCAATACAAAAGGAAAGATAATTTGAAGTAAACTGAGATATCTAGTTTGCCAAAATCACAGTAAGCAAAACTTTCCATTAGGGACACGGAACAAGTTCACGTCCCGTCACCGAGGTCAGACTTCGTAGCGTTGCAGGTAGCATACAGTGTGTTCACCTCATTACCGTTCAAAGGATGGGACCTCGACCAACATTCCTACCTGAACACACACTGTTGGCCTCATCATTGAGAGCCTGATTATCTGTTTGACCCACGATGACAATTCATCTGTAGTCAATACACATATCCTTGGTTATGCGACAAATGGCACTGCGGTTGAACGACTAGACATTTGCCTGAACGGATTGTGTGAAATCATGCAGAATAGAATAAAATCGAAATCCTGTTCGCTTATCAAGTGAACGCATTGAAGGCGGTTCAGGTTTCCCAGAAGGTCAGTCAACTCAGGGTGGTCCGTGTGGGGATTTTGTAAACAACCGCATCGATCGCAAGTCTGATGTCTTATGCAGTTCGTTCTGTTTCACAACTTATCTAATCTATAGTGATCTACGTACGTGTCTCATTCACACCCGCGTCCAGCATAGTAAGTGGGGAGTTTTGTGGCCATAATTTTAACTAGCCAGATGGCTTGGGATGGTCAAATGATGCATACTTGAAAGCATATTTAGTCTAAATATTCCGCTTCATTTTTGAACCTCCATACGTGTGACTAATCGCACGAGTCAGATGGTGTTGGGGAGCGAGCAGTGAATAGGCGGGTGTGTGCATCGATCCAATTGCAAAAGTAGGTTAACCTTGTTCATCTTACATTTTGTGATAGGTGCGAATTACAAGTTTGTTTATGCAACTGTTAACAAACTGGTCACGAGTCTGGGACATATCACTTATGACACATGTTGAAACCCTCGATCCGTATCAGCTTGAATTTCAGAGACTTCATATTGAGTTGATAATTATATTCTCATACAACAGTTCTTCATCTCAGTCGGTGATAGTGGAGGATATGGTAATGACCGGCAACTTAAAATCTACTGATCTCCGGCATTATTATTTTCCCATATAGTCGACTGAAATCGAGGCTTTTTCTCTGTTCACTCTTTAAGATTTCCATAATGGTACTGCAATCTGTGTCCAGTGATCGCACTGATAAACGATCGTTAGACACCAGAATACAAAACCGGGTTGCGTCCGAGTGACTTGAACTTGTGTGTAAACAGTTAAAATTTGTGAATAGAGTTGTATAAGGAATGTTGATCCATAGCTTAAAATGCCCCATACTAGCCTATCATTAGAGGTGTCCTATTGGTGAGGAGATTGTCGTCCGCTTGGCTTCTATTTTGAGATGTTACAAAGAATGAGAGTATGGTGAATGATGCCTTGCTCTTGTTCAGCCGCTTTTAAAATACGGGCGATTCAAATACAAGGTTGATCACTATCAGTATCTGGACTAATAGTTTATTCCATATGAGCTAATTTACTGTGTTAGTGCATTCTGGAAGTTGACAAGGTTATCTACGTAGATCGAACATGGTGGTTCATCTGGATGTGTTTTTTTTGCTGGTGTAATATCCACGTTTTTAAAATATATTCGCAGTGCTTGTTACATTCAGTAAATTTTTTTCTATCTGTTCGGTTCGCACGCGAGTAGTAGTGCGCTTTGTGTCCAAGAGCAGTCACACATGTTAGCTTTCAAATAGCGATTAATTCGCATTCTTGTCAAGATGTCTGATTGACTCACGGAACTCACAGATCTGTATAACTTCCTACACACATCAGAATTATTGTGTTGAAAGTTACCGAGTGACTTATTGTGCATTTTCCGTTAAATCGATATTTCGAGAATTGATATTGGATTCAAAGTAAACCGCGAAACATTAATTGTTTCTACATATTTTCATGTGCATACACAAATCGAATGAATCACAGGTAGTCCAAATATCTTAACTATGTGCTAGAGGTGTGATTTGTGAGCTGAAACCTGTGGAGAGCATTGAGACCTGGAGTTACACAATATTGGGCTAGTATATTTAAATGTCACATGACTACTTGAACCAATACATAAGAAAAGTTTCACTACTGTTTTGGTAACGATTCCGTTTGTTCATCGCTAAATTTATCCAATCTAATCAATTTTCGAAAAATATTTAATACACAATCATTGAACACTTTTGAATGCTCGTCTTACGTTTTTTTAAACACTGAGGCCACAAGTTCATTTGAGTCTATGTGACGCCAAACTGCGTCCAGAGTGAAGTAAACAATTTCTAGTTGTTAATACAACCCAATTTTTAGTACCGACCGACTGTGTTATCCTTGCCGAATATCGCTCATTTATCAGGTCATTTCATACTGGTTGATTGACAAGGCCAGGACAGATGATCCAATCTTCATGTCGAGAAAACACCGCTTTGTATATGGTGGGCTCACGTTGGCTACGTTATCCATCAGTTATCGTACGCTGCACACTGTTTTGTATTTTGTTTCTAGTTGGGTTGGGCGAAGAAGACACGGTGGTTTGGTAGGGAAATCATTTAGTCAGAGAATAATTGATATTGTCAAAAAGCCTTATTCATGGGTCAGACTTTCCATTTTCAGTACCCATCTAATTCACTGTATGCAGCGCCATAATTTCCACAGCAAAATATCTTCACCAGCGTTGTTCCGAATGGGTTTAATTCTGAGACTTTGAATACTGAGCCAAAGAATCAGTACCTGCTGGAATTGTCAAGCAATGGACTTGTACGATATGCTCAACAAAAGTCTGTCTGTGCGTAATTGTCCAACCGTACTTATACGCTGGTCATATATTTCCAGAAATTGTCGCATTCTGTAGAATTCATTATTTTCCTGTGTTTGTGCTCGCTCAACGAATTCACATACCAAGCAGGAAGATAATGTAAACACTCAGTTGCTAACTTTGCCAGCTCATCATGCAGATACAGAATGATTTATTTCACCCCTAGCCCGACTGTTGGACCATGGCTCCACAGCCAGCGAGGTGCTCATTTGACAGATATATTGCAGTCAACCATCCAGACAGAGCAAAGTGCATCTTGTTTCGTCTATCCTGATAATTCAGCCCTGCATAACACCGTGTCATATCCAGTGCATCATTTCGTAATCCATTGCTCACTTCATACGCATGTCTGTCACAAGATGCATGTAATATACCCACGATTACGTAACTGCTGAACAAGTATGGGGCAAATGCACTGTACATACATCTCAGATGCAGACTTGTAAAAAATCAAAGATAATTAAAGTGTGACTCAATTGTTTGAGATGTCAGGCCGGTCATCAGCGCACTAATCGATAACTCCATATCAGAGCAACCCTCACGTCCCTTACTTAGGACTAGAATGCGAGTCAATATAGATGCTTTCAACGTTCACAATTTAAAACAGGCCGTTTTCTCTCGTTAAATCTCGATGTCTGTTGTGTTTCGGAGACTAGAATCCAGGGAACTAGCAGCACCCGCATTGTCTACCAGATGCTGTTTATACACTTCGGGAGACTCCACAACTGCCTTTACAGGTCAGGCTGGAGTAGGTATAGTCCTCAGGATGACGGCTGCAGCCGGATTGATAGATTGGATTCCTGTTAACAATAGACTTTGTGCTGTCCGCTTGGCAGCTTCTGTTAAGGCCAGCTGTAGACGCAAGACTTAGAAATATTCATTGTGTATGCTTACGTTCCAACTGACTGTAGTGACGTCGGCGTCATAGACGCGTTGAATTCGGATTCGGCCGTTCTCCTCCGATCCACACGTGGTTCTGATATACTCGGGTCGATTTGATGGAACCGAGTCTCGTTTAGGTGGCAGTTTGGGATAGCATCACATCGTTCGGCTAACGGCGGACGACTGTTGCAACTGTGCGCTGAGCATAGGCTATTTTTAGCCAGCACCAGTTTTAGACTTCGTGCATATCACTGTTATTCTTGGTACCCATGTTCTCCGAATCAGGCCTGGTCTCAGATAGGTCACATAGCTGGTAATTATAGGTAACGAAGTTCCATTCAAGACTGTCGTTCTTACTGGAGCACATACTTGGATTCGGATTATGTGTTGGTATGTTGTTATTTTGTTCTTACTTTTGCTTGGCAACGACTGACCGTGGGTTTTGTAGACATTGGATCTCGGAGAAATTCTTGGAGTTAGAAGCTTGATGGAACATTCCTGCTGGCGTTTCACGTAACCGGTTTAGGAGAGATATCCATAGGAAAGTGAAACGTAACTAAACACTGACCGTGACGTTTGGTTAATGGACAAAGTTGAGGAAATGGAAACCACCTTTGCTTCGAGGAACATCGGCACATTGCGTAGGCTTATCCGTGCTTCTGGTCCCAGAAGACTAATGTGTCAGTGAAGCTACCAGTGAGGCAAATGGCAACCTCATCTATAATATTTGAGGGTCAATTTGGCTGGTTTCTTGTTTCTACTGTGTTGCCGCCACAAACTTATGATGTTACATCTCGGTCGGTAGATTTGAAACCAGCCATTGAAACTGAGGTCCGCAATTGTATTTCGGTTCTCAAACGTAATAGGACTGTTGGTCCAGATGATCTTGTGCCGGGACTCAAAGAAGGTGAGGAGGATTTAGTGGAGGCTTTGACGCGGTTGTTTCGACTTGTTTGGACAACGGAGACCATCCCTTCGAGCTTTTGTCGCGCGACAGTGGTTCTTGTATTCAAGAAAGGAGTTCGAGGCTGTTGTGAAAACCATAACCGAATTGGTTTGACACTAGTCATTTCTAGAGTTCTGGTATCCATTATAGTTCATGAACTTACTGGAGCTCGGGAGGTAAACATTGTGGAAGAACAGGCAGGGTTTCGACCTGGGCGGTAGTGTATAGATAAGATTTTTACCCTTCGTCAAATTCTGGAACAGCGCTATGTGTACCGTCGACCAACAGTTGCCGTATTTCTCTATTATAACGGTGTGTTAAATTTGGTTGATCGATCTGCACTTTTGGAGTCGCTTAAACGCATGGGTTTTACCGACCAAGTATGTGTTCATTCTGTCGGCGCTTTATTCCCATACTTGAACTCGGGTTAGGATTTACGGTGGACTATGTGACAGCCTCAATACCATGTGCGACGTACGTCAAGGCTGTCCCATTCAATCATTTTTGTTTAATTTTGTGATGTAGTATATTATGGAAGATTGTCTCAGGCATTCACATGATGCCGACATGGACCTCCTTCCTAGTGGATGACTGACTTATCTTGACCCTGCTAACGACATTGTGTTGTTGTCTGACAACAAACAATGCTATAAGCTATTTCGTGTTCTGTCAAATATTTCGGCTAAGGGGTTCTCGCCAATCTGGGTCGCCTATGTCGACAGAGATGTATCTCTCTGGGATTCAAAGATCACGTGTAGTTAGGAATCAGTGAGAACGACTGATACATTGCTGTTCACAATGATGATGATGATGCTCGAAACTACCACATGCCTTACATTTCGACCGCTGTTTACAGAACTGTGATTGAACAGTGGTAATTCTGATTATTTGGTCGCATTGAGTCCACCCATTTTACCGTCCTCTATCCACTTTGACAATCCGATGTTGTGAGTTGAATTTCAGGGATTTAGATTATTTCAAATTGAACACCACCCACATTTGATTACAGTTCTCGTATTCACATAAGCCTTTCGGCCACTTCGTCAGTTCTTGTTGAATCAACAACATCACCCCAATAAGGACACTCATGGTTAATTGTAATCGTGTTTTTACGATTGGTGGACCAGAAACTGTAACGTGTTGTGGTCTGCAAACAGTTGTTTTCAAGTTTGGATCACCACATTGTGCTCTCATCTATTCTACGTCGCTGTTGGCAACGTTAAGATTCCTGAAGGTGGCGAATGGGGGGCTCAGAACAGCGCTTGCTGACAGATGAGTTCTCGGGGGAGATACCATCGGAGACTACTCAAGTGCGTCCTAATCATACATTCAATGGTTTTGGAGGATTTAACTGGCGCGGGTGGCCAAGGTTTTGAAGGACTTGTGATTACTAACTCGATTAGGGAGAACAAGGTCATGGAAGTAAGTGAGTTTATAATTGAATCGAACAAGCCGCTTCGATAATCAGCATCTTTGAGTGTGAGGAAAATGGAGGAGAACCGTGATAACGTTTGCTGTACTGGTAGAATATTCTTACGTTAATATAAAATATTGCCACTGGGCAGAAGAAACCATTAATTAAATATACGTTCTGTTGATTGTTTTTGTCGTGAGGGGGAGATCTGTTATCAGATGCGATCATTGAGAGACGTTGAGTAATCATTGAAGCAGTATACCATTTTTATCCCATCCGTAAATGTGCTCCCACCTACACTGGAACAATTAATAGAGGATGTAGCCACGTGTGACTTACACTATCCGTACTGGTAGATATGGAAACCCTGCGCATATGAAGTACGTCATCTATTTTGTGTTAGTCTTCAAGACTCCGTGAGAACTGACACACTGAACGCCCCACTGCAGCCATTGAATTCTCATAATTAACAAAACAGGAAGCTCTCATTCAGCTTAGAATAGCTGGACAGAATTTAGTGCATGTACTCATTACTAAATGTAAATTCTCGTGTGCCTCCGTCGTATAAGTAAGCCAATTCAATGATTGAATGGTACTGCGGTTTTACTCCGACGTAGCTCTGTTGAACTCCTGAATGAACAAAATCAGTGTACATATCCCGTTGCGGAGGCGGCCATTCACCACTTATCAAGGTCAGTTGAGGAAAGTTGCGACCGCCCAAAAATGGATCAGTTGAAAATAGTCATCAAGCAGGAATTGAGCGATTTGTTTGAAATTGCAGTAGCTCGGGTCTTGTGATTAACCTGAAATACCGAAATGATAATCATTCGTTGCCAACATTCGAACACTGCCACACAACGTAGTGTTCAAAGCCCACCGGCACCAAAGGCAATCTACCGGGGAAACTGATGCCTATTTTATACATTTTTATCGCCATGGTTGTCTTGATCACTACTCGGTTGACTGGTATTCCATTAGGCATTTATTCTGGCTCGAAACACCTGTCGATGGTTTTCCATGTTCGATTTTACATATATCCCACTTGAATCCGGGTAGTAATCGTCTGCGTACGTAATCGGATACTTCTCTACACACATTTTATTCAGCAATCAACGTTACCTCTTGAAATATATTCTGACCTGTACAGTGATTCAGCAGATGCAACATAAGTACTGCCTAGTCGTTGAAGTCATCATGTACCTTCTCGGTGGTACTATCGTGAGGAAATCCGAAAGAGTCCTTTGGTGCCAGAGTAAACCACGGCAAAGGAAGCACTGCTTGCAGAATAAGGTAAACCCACTGACTTCCCAAGGACAATGTAGTCAGTGGCTTGATCCTAGAAGCGATGTGTACTAACCAAACTTCTCAGACCAATAGCAAATAATGAATCAGCTCGACCTCGATGTTAGTCTCAAAGCAGTAGAAATAGAAGACTGAGAGCTGTGGATGCAGTTACAAGTTTATTGTTAGCCACGGGGACTTTTATGGATAACAATAGATGAAGCAATTGGTTAGATGATGTAGACCAGGGTTGCATCAACCACATTATTTTCTCAGCTGTGTGATTCGCGGAGGGCTCCCTTGTTTGACCATTGGTAGACCAACAACATCAGCGCAGTTCAGACAGTCACGGCTGGTTGTAATCGTGCGGTTACGATCGGTGGACCGGAAACCACGGCGTATGGTGGTCTGCAAACGGTTGCTTTTCAGACTTGGATTACTAGAATTTCCTCCCTCAAACGAGCCTCTTCAAGTTGGCTCGATTGCCCAACAGATCTTTGGACTGAGGTAGAAGATTTCAGGCAGGCACCTCAAGGTGAACAACTTCACCGGACTTTCTTCAGTAATGGCATGCGTTGCATTCCAGTATTAAAGAGAAGTTCGTCTGAAAACCTGTCAAGCTCCGGCAGCGTTTTCAGATTCTAGGATGAAACCGCATTTTTAACTGTACTGATCAAGTACTCCGCATCGTTGTTGGAGCAAGGATAAAACAGCGTCGTCGTGAGATTTCGGTATTCAATATCGTGGAGCCAGAACTTCATCTCCGTGGCACGGGTCGGTGACCCAATATCTGTGATGCGGAATGCGTTTGTTGGCTAAAGGCACTTCCTCAACTTTTAGACTACTAAAGACGTAGTTTGCCTGTTTACTGGAGAGACTTCCAGTTAAAACTCAGACGTATTTATGATTCAGAAACAGACTACAGAAATCGGTGTGCATGAGCTGCCACGTAGTCCAGTTTTCGATTTCGACTTGACCACTAAACAAGTGGTATCGTTCTACTCATCTCCTTACGCATTCCATATCACCATGCAGCATGATCAATATCACGTGCTTAGAACAATCCTTGTGACATGTGACCAGAATATAAGACACACCAAACTACGCACACACAAAATCCCTACTGGGCTGTTCCAGTATGCATGTAATTGTAGCGACCTCTGTCAAACCGGCAACCAGCGAGCCCAGCTTTGTCAACGCCACTCTGGTTGGCGCCGCACACATGGCTAAAGGCGTCCACTTCCATCAAAAGCGATCGAGGCCAAAAGGCACCTGCGTATAACGCCCACCACAAGTGGCTTACATCGCACCACGTATGGTTTTACTCACAAACCACGTATCTAATGAAAAATCGGAAGGAATAAGATCGAGGAGTGTGTGAGCGAAGGTCTTTTTGGTCTAATTGACCAATGCTGATTTAGCAGATGGCAGGGTATTGTGAACGTGAATCTATTGCATCTTGAGACCAAAAAATAGAGACCCAAGTGATGAAATGTAGGTCTAGAAGAAATATATATAAAATGTGGATCAAGAAGTAATTCTTTATAGGAATACACTGGGGACAAAATGAGAAAGAAAAGCATTCAACTTTGAAGTGAAAACTAAACAACATTTTTATCGTACTGTAGCGAAAAGGCGTCTAATAAAGCACAATCTTTATTGTCAAACACGCTAGTTAGCATGCTACACGCGTGCTCGCGTTTATGAGTCAGCATTCCAGTCCACAAAACCCCCAGGTTTCCGTTCACGCGTCGTGTGCACTTCTGCCCGGTTTAGGTGTGTGATTGGCGCCATCTATCGGGGTTTTCCGCCTACCATTCTTCGTCCGTTGGTCCGATTCCGTTGAGCAATGGCTCGTCCGGTCGCTCGTGTTGTTCTCCATCTATCCACAATGAGATTTGATCATATTCCACGGTGGTGTCGAGATATTCCCCGAGTGTTGGAATAATCGAGCCTCCGATTTCGTCGTCCATTCTATTTTGCCTGCCATGTCTTGCCCGGTCGAGCGATGACCCATCGGATTGTCCGCCATCCGATCGTTGAGGGTTTGTGGACGTGCCTACCTTCCGCGTTGAGGTATTCCGCCGAGTGTTTGAATACTCGCACTTCCGACCTGACAATCCAACACACTCGTCCCTCCTTTAAGGAATTTTCCGCGATTGTGCCAAGTGTACCGCATTGACCCATCGCCCGCGAGGACATTGGTTGATCTGGAATCTCGTATTCTTGCAGCTCGTGATGGTAAATGGTCTGTTCCATCGCCTTCTAAATTTTCCTGTCCCGTGGCCGGATGTTTCTGGTCGGTTG
>JTDE01003230.1:10536-36898 GCA_014338405.1 Paragonimus skrjabini miyazakii | reverse complement strand
CTCCAAGCAGTTCCGAAACTCTTCACTTTCGAAGCAGGGACCTTGATCAGTCAAAATGCTCCGCGGTATGTCACGGTCTGCCACGATGTGTTCCATTACCGCCCTGCGCACAGTGCTTGCACGCTGATTGGGTATAGCGGCTGCTTCGATCCATCTTGTGAAATGTTCCGTCATGACTATGATGTACTGATTTCCAGATATGGTTACTGGGAAGGGATCCATTACGCCCAGCGACCACAATTCCCCAATCTCACTGACCGGAATTGGTTGTGTAGGATACTGACTGGGGTAGTTAGACCTCTTCAACAGCTGGCACGCCAGTACATAATTGTTTACGTCCCTCTTCATTCCAGGCCAGTATGCCCTTTGCCTCAGCATTTCATAAGTTCGATGAAATTCCACATGAGCCAGCTGATGACATTCCTTCACAATTGTCTCTCTCAACTCCGTTGGTGTAACAGGCACGCTTATTCCATCCCGCGATCGGCGCATTAAAATCCCCACACTATTCAACCGCAATTCTGACCAGTGCGTTCTGAAAGATCTCACCTCCGAAAATTCCTCGTTCGCTGGTTGTTGTTCTCCCGATAGAAGTTGATCGGTCACCATTCGGATTGTCGGGTCTGCCCTCTGCGCTTCCTGTAACCTTCCGGGGTCATTCTCCAGTTCAGTACTATTGACTCCGATCGCGTCCTCTTGAACTTCATCTGTGTGCTGCGTTCGGGAAAGCAGATCAGGAACATAGTTCTCTCTTCCAGCTACATGGCGAATTGTGAAATCATACTCCTGCAATCGCAATGCCCAACGAGCCAGTTTCCCTCGGGGATCCTTCGCCGATTTAATCCACTCCAATGGCTTGTGATCTGTCTCCACATGGAAACGTCGGCCGAGAAAATAAGGCCTCCATTTTTCCAATGCCCACACGATCGCCAAACACTCCTTCTCCGTCGTTGAGTAATTTCGTTCAGCGGGAGTTGATACTCGACTGGCATATTCCACAATACCGCCTTCCTGCTTCAGTACAGCTCCGATTCCCACATCGCTCGAATCCGTCGCAACAACGAAGCTCTGTCCAGTCACTGGCAACTTCAGGGTCAACTGTCCCTCCTTCATTAATTGTTGGATCTTAACGAACACTTGATTGGCCTCATCCGTCCAGTGAAATTTGCAACCCTTCTTCAGAATTTCGTACAACGGGCTGGCCAGCTCATTGAAGTTCTTGATGAAACGGCTATAGAACCCGACACGACCAAGAAACTGTCGTAACGTCCTCTTCGATGTTGGCACCGGAATGGCCTCGATCGTAAGCAGTTTCTCGGGAATCGGTTGGACCTCGCCCTGACCAACCTTGTGAACGAGTAGTATTATCGTTCGTTTCGCCAGTTGACACTTTGCACTGTTGATTCGTAGGCCGGCTTGTTCAATCTTCTGCAACACAGCTGAAACGTGTCCGCTATGCTCTGTCTCATTCCCGCTGTAGATGACGATATCGTCTCCGTAGACAAGAGTATTGTTCAGTCCCTCCAGCACCTTCAACATCAGACGTCTGAAAGTGAAGGGGGCGCCTGACAGTCCGAACGGCATACGTTTGAAGCGATATTGCTTTTCTCCCACTGTGAACGCCGTTTTGTCTCGATCCGATTGTTTGATTGGAACCTGCCAAAATCCGGACCGCAGGTCTAACACTGTAAATATCTTGGCGTTCTGTTGCTTGTCAAAAATTTCCGCCACGGCTGGGACTGCTACGACTTTATTAACTGTAATCTCGTTGAGTCTTCGGAAGTCGACAGAAAATCGAAATTTCCCATTGGGCTTCCTCACCAACAGCACAGGAGAACTGAACGGGCTATCAGCCTCCCCAATAATTTCCTCCTTCAGCATGTCTTTCACTTGTCGCTCAATTTCCGGCTGCAGGTGAACCGGAGTCCTTCTGGGCCCGAATGGTCGAAATTGGTCTGGCTTGATGATGATTTCATGTTTGATCCAGTCACAGTAGCCATATGGGTCTTGATCCGTGATGAACAGCTCGCGGAATTTGCATACCACTTCATTCAGCAACCGATTGTAACAGACTGGTATTGCTCCGGGTGCGTTTGCGTCAACTTGTCCAAGCTGAGGCTTGTGTTTTCTCGCTAATGGAACCACTCCATACTTCGTTACGAGTTTCCAATGCTTCAAGTCAATCATAGCCTCGGCACGTTCAAGAAAATCCGCTCCCAATATAGTCTGGCGTGCGTCGGGGGAAATCACGAACGATTGCTTGACTACGTGATCATCGATTCCGACATCATACTCCGCCACGCCGGTAACTCTGAGTGTGAACCCACCGACCGTTCGAACGACCATCGCACACGGCTGAACAGTTTCTTTCGATCTCGGCCCACTCAATGAAATTGCCACCCCAGTGTCAATCAAACAGCACTCCGAGCTACCATTGATTTTTATCCTAGCCTGAACAGCCGTCTTATCAACCGCACCTATTATCGGATCGCCCTCCCCAGACAAAAAACAACCACTGAAACGTTTATTTACATGAAACCTTTTCTCGCCCCGCGGGCAAAATCTTCGCCAGTGTCCACGTCTTCCGCATCTGTAACAGACTTCGCCACGGTTCTGTTCCCTCCTCATCTTCAAAGCGGCCACTTCTTGAGTCAACTTTTCTACTGCGGTTCGCAGGTCATTCAGTTCACTTGGTGCACCCGTCTTCAACTCGCAGACTGTCGGGGAGTTGTCTGCCAGTAATTGTCGAGCCGCCTCAGCTAGCTGTTCCAATGTCATCGGATGTGCGACGAGAGCCACTCTGAGCTGATCCCGCACTCTAGAACAGTGGATTCAGGTTCAACCAAATTCTTACCAGATAAGACATTGACGAAGAACTGTACGGTTGATTACAGGCTTACCGGAACTTCTGAATTGATGGCAATGATTAAGATAAGTCTGGAATAGAGATGATCGTTATCAAGAAGACTTTTGTTGGCAATGTCCTCACGTGCATTCAGATGTGTCTTGATGGTAACGTTGATAAAATGTGTTGTGCTATGTACGTAATTCAGTACTATTTTCGCGCTACATCTTTAACTTCAAGTAAATTGCAATAATTTATTCAGGTACTGTCATATATGACCAGAACGTCAGCATGCGTTGTTCCGAATCCTGGTCCAAATGTGGCAAGGCTCTTGATAACGTTGCCCGCAGTGACACGGCATACACGAGAGCGTGAACTGCCGCAATGCCTCCTGGCAATCGGCTGGGCTGGCGAACCCGGCGATCAGCGCCTCCTTCGTGGCGGCCCATTCCAGCTTCGCGGGGCCTCTTCGCGCCGCCTCCAGAACCGCCTTCGCCCTGCCCTTGAGCAGCATCCGCAGGGCGGCCAGTTTCGTCCGGTCGGTCTTGACTCCGACCGTTTCCGCCACGTCCTCGAAGTCCTCCAGGAATCTCCGGACATCCCCATCCTCGAACGGCTGCGATCATGGGATCCTCATCCTCTAATCCTGGTCACGGCACCAATTGTTGTGATCGGAGAACGCGGATGGCGCAAGGGTTATTTATTCGACCAAGCAATACAGGGGTTATGCATTGAAACAAAACCACTCATTTGCACGCGGTATTTAGCCTCAAACCGTCTCGGCTGCCGCAGACCTCAATGCTCAGTTCCATTAAGTAGCAGGGACTCCTATGGGTGATACTGCACTCTGATTTTCCTTCCTGCACTTTTCCTGCGGCTTGTACCATGCCAAAATATATGCTCCGGTCCTACTACTGAATAGCAGTTGTATGAGTAGTATGTTATGGTCGCTCAACTTCACTGCATGTTCTTCTATCTCACAGACCAGTTGTTTCACAACGTCCGAATATCTTCTTACTTCTCCTTATAGTATCACCTTATCACAAATAATCTCACTACAATCTGTCTTCATTTGAACGCGAAACTATTTCTATACCATGCATCTCATTTTATTTCCCAACCTTGCCTGGACACTTCCAGATGTTAAAGGTGCCATTTGACGCTGCGCGCCTTAGTCATATATCTATTACATACCAACTGTTTACTGCTTTACTAATAATATTACTCTTATAAAACTAACCCCAAAGTGATTGTACTGTTTTGTTATATATTGTCTCTTCGTCTGAGAAAGGTATTTCAATATAGATTGAACATCACCCACAATTGATCGCAGCTGTCGCATTCCCATAGACTTTCCAGTCGGCCGCTTTCGAAAAGAAGCACTAGACACGAGTTTCGCTCTCATTGGATCTCGTCAGTAGTGCATATCCTCGCCACTGCCGGGACTAGAACTCCGGGTACGCTATTCATGAGGCAACCGTGTTAATCACTGCGCCATTGACCTCACGTTAGGCACGACCGAATTATCATATGTGAACATTCAACCACTTTCGCATATGAGTAATGATCAGGTTGTCCGATCGTCCTGAAATGGAGACACAGTAACTGTCCTGTTAACTCCAATCCATAACCCCTTCGACCAGAACTTCTCTCCAAGGTGAAGTCACAGAAATCATTAACTTGTTGAACGGTATTTTGATTACTGATGATTAGTAGAAATCACGGCCTGTCATTGGCTGATCGTATTGGTACAAAGTTAATTGGTGCAATACAGTACAAGAAATTAGCGAATAACGGAATGCGTAACATTGAGACTGTTCGTCCAGTCCTGATGTAGTATCTCTAACGCGACGTTTGAATTGGCCTCCTGTTAAATTTACCGTTGTGTCGGGGTTTAGATAAGCGGTGAATCAAGTAGTTTTTCAACATACCTATAAATTCACCATTCACTACTGTCAAACTTAACACAGGAAAACTGATATCTGCTTGCGTAAACGTCAGTTAGTTATCGTTACGCATATCCGATAGTTATGTTCACTTGTTCCATTCTGCTTATTGATTGTATGACGCTATATTGACAGTTCAGGTACAGTCAGCACGTGAGCATCCGTTGTTCTCATCATATATGCTTTGTGATTCCGGATGGAGTAGAACAAATCACTAAACGACTCAAACTTTAAAAAAAAAACGATGTAGCGAACAAGCGCGTGTTCGGTTTTTCATCAGGCCAAACACGTATATGAAACAGTGTTGCCAAGGGGAAATGAACGAAACAAGTAACGAGTTCACTTGAGGTCAACCACGTCATAGATAGACATGGAAGTAACGTTTTGATACAACTGAGTCGCAATTATTACGGAACTGGAACCGTGGCAGTTTAATCGATCAAGGTTTGGGTGGTGTGTCATAGCAAAGGCAAGGCCTGAACAAAGTGCCTTTATGCGCACAAAGGGGAATTATTCAATCAAATTCCGATCGCCTCAGCCGTGGCCAAAATTCCGTATTTCATGGCTTTCAACTGACCGCCCATGACTTCATAAACCGGACGGAAAGAAGTGGCCGGTTTGACGGTATGGCGTAGACCGACAAGATGTGCCCCGATTATGCTGGTAATTGTCTTTGCTATTATATCAGGTTGGATGATGTTCACCGATAAGCACCCGATCATGCGACCCAAGTAAATAGTATACACAAAAAGAAGCCGCTTCTCACTTGAGATTCGTGAAGTTGGTCTGATTACTTCAGTTTGTCCTGCAGAATTCGATACAATAGCCAGTAATGGGTTGGGTAATTGGAAACCAAAATACAACCATTGGTCACGCACGAAATGAATACACCTTCATTCATTCGATGAAAATAGGGCATTTTAAAACCATAAAAATGAACCTTTATGAGACTTACTCGTTCGGGATTTCGTACATTCTAGCAAGCAGACAGTGATAGGAAGGTCACTGTGGTTCAACGGAGCAAACAAACAACCAACAGGAGACTACAACACAATGAAAACAGCAAACATTAGTTAGAAAAAATAATTAGCATAAGACCTGTCAACACTGGATTACTTATTCTGTGCAGTTGCTGAGATTGAAACGCATACAGAGACATTAAAACAGTCAATCAGCCCAGATGCAGATCCATACAAATTATCGATTAAACTCACATCCTGAACAAATCACTCATGCAGACAGGTTCAGTATAAGTTGCGATCGTGCTCACTCATCATTTCGACACATCGATGTCGCCACACACATAGAGTCTGACTCAGAGAAATGAAACCACTGCCACCAAACGCTATATAAAACTTGGTTGATTCACACAAAGAAACCAAATATACAAAAGGAATATCCAGCCAATGTTCACAGCTCAACTGTTAATGTTTGTGCGAAAGCTACACACAGTCAGTAAGAAGGGTTACATGTAGTCACAAGTATATACTGGCGTAACTGAAGACAACACGTAAACCTTACAGGCACAGAGACAAGGATATGACAGCCATCGGTATCGATTTGGGCACAACGTATTGTTGTGTAGCTGTTCATCACAACGGAAACAACGAGGTGATACCTAACCAACTCGGCAATCTGACCACACCCAGTTATGTGGCATTCACTGAACAAGGATATATTGTAGGAGAAGAAGCAAAGGAACAAGCTCCATTGAATCCACGCAACACAATCTACGATGCCAAACGTCTGATAGGTCGGCATTTCAGCGACCCACATGTGATCAACGACAAACAACATTGGCCATTTCGTCTAGTCGATGTAAACGGAAAGCCGAAGATCCACACACGAACTGCGGGAAAGGAGAAACTATTCACTCCGGAAGAGGTGTCTGCCTTGCTTCTGCATCAGTTAAAACAAAGCGCTGAAGCGTTTCTCGAACAAACAGTCACGAAAGCCGTGATCACAGTACCAGCTTACTTCGACCAGGCACAACGCGAGGCAACCAGAGACGCGGCCAGAATCGCCGGCCTGTCCGTGCTTCGCATTCTCAACGAACCGACAGCAGCCGCTCTCGCCTACGGTCTGGACAATCCGCAAGTGGACCAAGCAAACATTCTGGTGTTCGACCTCGGTGGAGGCACTGTGGACGTGTCAATTCTGCACAAGAATGGACAGGTATTCGAAGTGAAGTCCACGGCAGGTGATACGCATCTGGGTGGACAAGATTTCGACCAGAACCTGTTGGCATATCTGGTCGGCGAATTCCGGGCGCAGCATCAAATTGACGTCAGCAGCGATGGGACTGCCATTCATCGACTTCGAACGGAATGTGAACGAATCAAATGTGCGTTGAGTGTGAGTTTGATAGCGGAGTTCCACCTCGAGAATTTCATTGATGATGTGCATTTCAGTTCGAGTGTGACACGGGAGAAATTTGAAGAGATCAATATCAACTTGTTTCAGAAGACGTTAGAACCGTTGCGACGAGCGTTGATGGACGCTCATCTCCAATCAGACCAAATCGATGAGATTGTGCTTGTTGGTGGTTCGACGCGTATACCTAAAATTCAGCAACTACTCATGGAATTTTGTGGCGGTCGCCCTTTGAATAAGACTGTCAATCCTGACGAGGTTGTCGCTCATGGAGCGGCAATTCATGCAGCGATGTTGGTCTCTGCTGTGCCAACATTGATATCCGAATTTGTAGATGTCACTCCGCTTTCAATTGGATTGGAAGTGTATGGCGGAGGTATGGACGTGATAATCAGACGAAATACACCCATTCCTGTGATCGTTAGCACTGATAAATTCAAAACAGCATCGTTATTTCAAAGAGAAGTGCGATTTGATATTTACGAAGGTGAAGATCCAATTGCAGCAAACAACAGATTTCTCGGTAGGTTTATAATTTCGGGTCTGAACTACCTGAAAACCAAACACACCAACTTCGACGTCACTTTTGCGCTCGATCGTGATGGCATTCTCACTGTATCCGCATCTGAGAAGCAAACCACAAATCGGCGTACACTGAAAATCGATCGGACGCGTGCGGGTCTTTCCGATGCGGAAATCTTGCGAATGCGTGATGAACTGAACCATTTTTGTCAGGTTACTAATGAAAAGTACATGGCACTGAAGGCTTGGAACGAACTGGGTGCTTTGGTATACAATACCAAACTTAAGTATTCGCCGTCTTTTTACTCCTCCAGACGCGATTTGCATGCGCTGGTAGATGAATGTGACAAAATCGAATCATGGCTACAAAATAATCCGGAGGCGTCAGTTGGTGAATGTGTTAAAAAAAGACGACATTTGGAACAACTGATTTGTGGTATCCGGTTTTGCTGACCGACTTATGTTGAACCAATCGCACTACGGAAAACATTGGTCTTCGACTCATAGTTGTAAATTTGTAAGTTGTCCTTCTTTCGACTGTATACAAATCAGATTTCTAAAACATTGTAAAACTATTTTAGTATCTCCATTAAAAATTGTTAGTACACATTCGAATTTAGTTCGGAATGATGCACGAAGGCTTAGCTTTTTTTATCTCACCAAAAGACTGTTATGCAAATTTAGGCTTCCGTCAAACTTGAACCCGGACATTTTTATTCACCAGTCCCCTTTCATAAATCACGTGATGCATTACGTGAGTGGGCCGGATGACAATTACACCGGTTGTTGACATCTGTTCAGGTGGGCAGCTACAGAAATCACATGATCAAATTCTGAACTGCATGGACAACCAAGATGTTTGACAGCTTTAGATGTGTGAAAGAAGCTCGATATTGGTCAGTCCACAAAATGACAGCTGCAGGTGTTCCGGTGCGCTCACGTTGGCGTGTTCTCACAGGCGCGTCGGACGGATGCAATGCACTCACCCGCATGCATACTCACAGATCGCGCAAGGCAGACAGACGACCTTGAGAAATGGCTATCTGGCACACTATCGTTCGCCTTGACCAATCATCATTTCCAATAGACAACACGTAGAACTAGAGCCTGAGGAGCTGGTTTGGTATCGACACAACGACAATTACCAGCTGGGGTTTTATAGCCTATTTTGACATAAGAGCTGCTCCCGTATTAAGTAATACCCACACCTTGAGTAATGGGGTTTACAATCCCTGGGAAGACTACGTAACAATCTGGGAAGGTCATATGCGCAAGGAATGTGGTGATGAATCTGATTGACCATGGGGATACAATGAAGATAGATCGTACTTCAGTGTTGCAAACAACATATTACTTCATTCCAATATCTGATAAATGTCTATTGTTTACAAGGATAAATACCGGTTTTCAGTGGTCTTTTAACTACGTTAGTTCATTCGAACAAAGTACCGGTTATGAGAAATGATCGTACTCAGAATGATGCGTGTGTCAGTGCCAGTGATGCTGCTAGATAGACGATCTTTGACACTACGTTGCAGTGCTTGATCGAATGGTTTTGTGCTCATGCTGTATCCATTGCAACACTAATTTTAAAACTAAAAATAGACCATAATCGAATGTAATCTGGGAATTACTGAGTGGTTTGTTACATCACCGAACACCTCCCGTAAACCAAACCTAGCGGGCAGTACCATGACTTGCGTTGTCCAATCGACAAATAATCTATGCATATAGTGTATGATTTTAATGAAGCGGTTGAATGATTAGTTCAACTAAGATCATCCACAGAAGCAGCGCAGTTCATTCAGTTGTGATAGCCCGGGACAACTATTTCGGTGTTCGCCCCGCTTCACGAACTAGAAACGTGGTAACTCACCCACTCCGACTTACTCTTTCACCGACTCAAGTCTACATTGTCAAGGTAGCTTGATATCCATCGATTTATTGTGGTTTGCACAAATTGTGAAAATACAAATCCTATTTACCTAACTGATAGTTCGCCAACGTACTTTATTGCCTAGCATGATGTACGCCTGTGAGTGATCAGTTCAATTCAGGGTAGCCAGTACATTTTCCCAGTGGATAAGTTGAAAGAGCGTCTATACAAAGCATATCGTATATAGGGTTATTGGAGCAACAACGTAGCGAAGAAGACGTTTATTGTGTTTGATCGTCAGCCTAATCACAACACAATAAATATGAAACTGGTTACCAGGGCGATTCGGAACCTCACTATTTTTGATCAACTTCTTGGCACTCCGTAGACAGAATGATTAAAATCGGTCAGATGAGCAAGAGTCGCACTTGAAACCGTTTCATTCACAGCGCTGTTCAACCATGAAAGATGATGTACACGCACTCCATCAGACACTCGCCTTGTAGTACTAACAGTGTATGATACTCAACATGAACAGACAAATGAGCACACACAACAACATGGATGGAAATTTTTGAGTTGTGACTTGATAACTGGTGTTGAAAGGAAACTGACATACAATCGAGCGGCAAGGTAAGTTGTTGCGTCTGTTTTATTTCGAGATTTTTGGCAATAAGTTCGGTAATGGGGTTTCCTTTGAAAAGAAAACTAATAAATGCAAATTTCTCATTCATTGAAGAAGACGTATGTTCCAATTCTGTTGCTTGTATCGTCCTCCAAATAAAACACATTGTTTAGCAATTCTGTATAAACACTTCCTGGGGAAATAGGTCTATTAGGGGGAAATTCATCAGCAACCGCAACTTTTAGCGGACAAGACAAGAAAAATGTTCATTCCGCCATGCCATTCAAAGAAGACATAGAAGAGCAGTTGGCATTATGTCAAATAACTAATACTATCAACTCGACTTATTATGTTGCAATTTCTGCTATCACATTTGACTCAAAAAGGGTAACGACGCTACACTTGGAAACAATGTGACTATTAGTGTTGCCTCATTCTTGATCTATTCCTTCGACTGTTCACGTGGTTCAGCATACATAAGTTGCACTACAAGGCACTCGGGTAGAAGAATCCACGAACATTGCCACTCTTGGTTTCGCTGTGGGACGACAAACAGCACCAGTTCATCAATTCTTATCCAGTTCTGAACCATTGAAATCACCAGGCAGACAAGAAGAGAGCGTTTTACATCGTTCATTGGAGCCTTGCTCACACATCGTGAAAGGTTGAACGTCTTTTTCTGTCTATAACCGAGGCGGTCACAATCCCTTTACGTCATTCGGATTTTTGTGTTCAGAGTCAGTACGTTTATACCCTGGGGCTTACTTAGCCAAAACACATGTCTCGCAACCCGAGAAACAGTTTATCATGGTCCCAGTGACCCAACTTAGTTAGCATTGATTGCCGAAGACCGACCTCGTCTGCGTTCCTAACCAAAGCGAAGTAGTGTTATTTGCTCATACAATCATATTGTTCCTTCCTTATTTGTTGGGCAGTAACTTTCCGAATCGTCTCTTAGTTTGGTATATTTGTGCTATCCAAAAAGAAGAAACTTTGTTTCATTCGATTTCTACGAGGATTTATGGATGTTTAGGATTAATGGGAGATTTGATATTAAAACTGTTCCCATTCCGATCAGCCTATTGAAATTGGTGTTACTGAAACGGGTTCACATTCAGGTAGACGTTGGTAACCATTCAAACCTTGATGCCAGTTCAGCTCTCGTTAGAACATGTCAGTAGGATTATGAGAGGAGAATTCAATTCGGTTAGGGACAGTTTTTTTTCTGACGATTTGATACATATAGTATATGCTTCAAAGAGAGACGATCGGGCAACTTGATCATGACTCACAAGCGAAAGTGGTTGAGCGTCCAAATATGATAATTCGGACGTGCCCAACGTGAGGTCAGTGGCGCAGTGGTAAACACGGTTGCCTCATGAACAGCGTGTCCGTGGTTCTAGTCCCGGCAGTGGCGATGATTTGCACTACTGGCGAGCTCTAATGAGAGCGAAACTCGAGTCTAGTGATTCTTTTCGAAAGGGGCTGACTGGAAAGTCTATGGGAATGCGACAGCTGCGATTAATTGTGGGTGATTTTCAAATTGAAATTAACCAAATCCTCGACTGCTCATCAGTAAATACTCATTCACACACAATATCACTCCCGTGTCTTAGCAGATGGTATCAGCAACTTTGTGAGTGAAAAACGCCCCCACTCACGCGTTTGCTAACCAGAGTTTCTCTTTGTTCCTCCGTCACTTCGATAATTCAATGCATATTCATTTGGCTTCTCATGAGTATTCTAGTTCTATTTTACATCTTTAACCCACCATTCTTTCCCTAATAACTGTTCCAATTGTGACAGTAGTCGCTGGGATTCTCAAAGTTCTCCCGATGACTCACGTATCGCTAATGTTTGTGTTGGTGGACAAGCACGTATTATCTTCTCAACAGAGGATACTGCTGTATGTACGGCTGGCCTGTCTGAATACGGCCCTCATGTGCACTGGTCTCATCTTGAGAAGAACCGTCTTTTGCACAAGGAACATTTCAGCTCAATAATCGTACAGTAAGCTCTTATCGATGTCTCTGTCTGTTCCTTTTCTCGAGACGATCAGACAACCTGAGCACTACTCAATCAGATGAAATGATAAGCAACGCACGCCAATAGAGTCATTCAAATGAGAGGTCACTGGTGCCAGTAACATTCTGATCGGTCTCCATCAAATGCATGAATGATGATGGTTATTGTGCACAATTTGGCCAACTCACCACCGAGATATACTACGCGATGCACTCGGACGTGCTCACGTATGCAACGTGTTTGGGCAACCTGCGTAGCATGATCTACAGGATCAAATAAACTGGACACATCCTAGAAGGCAGCACAAAACAGATCGTCTAGTCTTAATTTGAAGGGGTGAATCAACGGGGTCAAGATTAAATTCCACCCAAATCATGTGAAGTTTGTCACCACAGCCTGACTATATCCGTCACCCACAGACTGTTTAACCCTGTATCCAGGACGCGTTCGTCGAAATTGTAAGTTGAGCGTGTTGGTGACCAAACTACATACTGTGGTCAACCGGAAATGAACCAACCACGTGCAGATGACCTTTAACAGGCTTGGCGTTGGCAGTTAATCAGTATTAAATCGCTTGAAGTACATACATAGTTGGCAGGTTACAGAAATGAAGAGGTGATACTGAATCAAAACACAATCGGCGAAAAAGTCATTGTAGTGGCATCTGCGAAGTGCGCAGATCCTCTCCGGTGTTTTGTAAGTCTACTGCCACTAGCGTGGTTCGACCTGATGTGGGGCCGGGTGTGTGGGTTACGTGTACGTATTTGACTTTCTCTATTCCAACTGGAGACCAGACCAACGAACAGGCTTGCCAACCGAGTCGAGTGGGCGAACGGGCACGACACACCGCTGTAACCAGAGCTAGATTATCCGGATGTGAATGGCGGGGATGCGCACGTTTGCAGTCCAGTAGCTTGGCCCCATCGACTCAGTGCAGTGGCCATCACGGTCCACGACCGATAAAGCCTGACTACTCACACACATCTTTGTAAGCGTTTGAGCGCTTGTGAGAAAACGTTGGTTTGGGAACCAGCATGTGCCGGTGAGTACAAATGGCCTGAGTGATAATGCGATATTTCCTTAGCGGATTGTGCCATCACGATAGATTGTTAATCAAACGATAGATAATTTTAAACACTGCATCCCTGGTCGAAATAGATTTCCAAATTTCAAAAACACTGTTGTTTTTAGGTTTATCGCGTCATTTGTGGACTCTGGCCTGTTTTTTTTTTTAGCCATATTACCAAAACTATGAGCGTCGCTTGGCATCTGCGAGTTTAATGACCTTGTTGTTGGGCTGTGTTGTTCTACATCCTGTCAACATGACTTATTTGACCATTTTATCCGTGAGGAGGTCAACTTGTTGCGATATCGAGATCGGCATGGACAGCCCATTCAAAACTGTTGAGTGGACTGAGGTGCTTTGTTCACTGGAAATGTGCTTCGTCCTGAAAAGCGAGCAGTGATAAGTTTGTCCAGACCAAGTTGTGCACGGCTGCTGTCCGGCGAAATGAACTGTGGTGCTTGTGATCCAACATAGCTTAACATGACCAGAGGCAGTCAGGAAGATAGTCAGACGGACACAGGTCGAAATAGTCACCCCAGGGCCCGCAAGTCCGACGTGTTTTCGATTCTGAACCGCCATCCGAAGCAGCCACACTGAAAGTCTGCACATCCCTAGAGAAGTCAGTTAGCGAATCAACACGATGCTTGCAATGAGTGCATTACACCCCTTACCCCACCCAGTTCGATCGGTACTCACATGCATTAGTATGTTAACCTAGTATAGTATAGTATATATATCTATATATTTATATATCAAAATGGGCAGAGAGCAGAAGAATATACTTAAATACATATACTGTTATCGAACGTGGTTTTACAAATCCAATAATAAACAATTTAAATGTACAGTTACATACGACCAGGATTATAAACTCATATAGCACTGCGGCGGAAGTGTGGCAAATCGTCTAGTTGATTCCAGCGGTAAAATATGTAATGCGTTACTGTTACACATAGAAACAAATGTGGTACCCTGTGGTAGGAATCAGCATATAAGTAATAAATTCGGATACATTTCAACTGTTTGCGGCCGATATAGAGTGTATGGAAATGAACTAAATGTTGACATATCAAATGGTTCGGAGTAAAAGAAGTATTGCAAACACACGGGTCACGTTAAATTTGTGAGTAGAGTAACGTTAAATATGAAATTAGATTTCACACTTCCGACTATCACTGAACCGGCGGCGTTCTCTTCGTTGAACGTTTCTTCTAACAGACAAACTTGCCGAACGTATCTTCTGAAATTTCCTTTGCTTGTTCGTATAACTGCTTCCCTCACTAGACCGTCATGCTCTCTCTTCGTTTATTCTACCATGCCCTTTGGCCACAGACCTCTTAAACTGCGAATATCAGTGACTAGAACTAGGTCCCCTGTCTTCAGGTCTCGTTTTCTTACGTGCCACTTCTGCCATTTTAGTAATGCTAGTAGATAACACCGCAGCCACCTTCCCCAGAATTCGTCAGACAAGTGGTGCATTTGTCGCCATCGTTCACTCAAACAGTGCGGCAACTGAGACTCCTTCGGCTCCGTAGACCGTTCGCTAGTTAAAGCCAGTAACTGGTTCGGACACAGGGTCCGGATGAGCTGGATTGGGAATCCACGCGCTCTCCCACACTATCTACTTCCAAGGCCGTAGCGAGTTGAAGGAATTCGATCAAATGCTCGAACTCGGGATCATTCGACCCTCGAACAGTCCGTGGTCTTCCCCAATTCACATGGTTTCTGAGAAGGACTCTAATGACTGGCGTCCATGTGGAGACTACAGATGTGTCAATCAGGTCACCATTGCAGATCAATATCCCGTCCCATACACTGAGGGTATCACATCTAACCTGCACGGCAAGACAATATTCTTTAAGGTCGGCCTGATACGGGCTTACCATCAAGTTCCTGTAGCAGATGAAGTCATTCCAAAGACCGCAATCACCACGCCATTTGAATTGTTCGAGGTTTGCGGATGCCATTTAGGTTAAGAAATGTGATACAAACCTTCCAACGTCTAATAGACGAAATCCTACGTGGTTTGGACTTCGCTCATCCATACATCTATCGGCGGAAATGGATAACTCACCGTGTCAACGTATCCGGTCGACTAAATAATTTCACAGCCAACGACTTCACGGACTTTGCAATTTTGAGTGAATGCCTCTGGTTTGCTCATCTTCTTGTGCACCTGTCTAAGGTTGATAGACTCGAGAGAGAAGAGGGTTAGCATACGAATATAACTGGTCCAGGACAACGCCGTTTGGGTTGTGGACCTGGTAACGCGTCAGATAATTGCAAAGACATGAGAGTCAAATCAAACAATTTTTTTGCTTTTTGTATGATTGTGCATATGTTATAATGGAAAAACGTCATTTCCAAAAATAAGAAACGTTAACATACATCGCAAAACGTACAAGCTTGCGAAGCTCCCTACCCAGACGATTATGCCTAGAGGTAGGGGGAGTAGAGGTTGGGGTTGCGGGAGTTGCAGGAGGTTCCGGGGACGGAACGCTTTTTGCTGACACCGAGGGTTCCCGCCGAAGAACGTTACTTGTCGACGGAAGTGAGGCTGATGCTTCCTCCATAAATGCTGGCTTCAGCCTGTCGACGGAAACTACCTCACATTTGCCATTGCAGTTAATGGTGAAGGTTCTCGTGTTGCTTGCGAGCACACAATAGGGACCGGTGTATGGGGTTTGCAGTGGCCGACGAAGATCATCCATTCGAAGGAAAACTTGCGTCCACGAAGAAAGTTTAGTGTGCACATGTACAGCTGATGACTGCTCTCTAGGCTGCACCAGGCGTAACTTCCGCATGTGGTGCGTTAAACGAGCTGTGTAGCTGCCGTAATCGTACGGTGCTGAAGGTTCAGGTGAGAAAAGTTCACCTGGTAAACTAAGTATGCAACCAAAGACTAGTTCTGCTGCGGTAGCGTTTAAGTCCTCTTTGATCGTGTTGCGTGGTCCTAAAAGTACTAGTGAGAGTGCCGCTTTCCAAGAAGGATTAGCATGGGCACTAAGAGCGGCTTTACGCTGACGATACAGACGTACAACAACCTCAATTGCTGCCTGATGATAAGCCGTAGTGCGAATGTGCTTGCATCCTAGCGTATTCAAAAGGGCTGTGAAATGTTCCTCAAAGTGCGATCCACGATTTGTGGTCACTAACGCTGGACAATTAAATGGTGCCACCCAACGTTCTAGAAAGGCGCTGACTACCGTTTCTGAGGAGCAGTTAGGTAGCTGTATGGCTGCAGGCCATCTTGTGAAACGGTCAACACACGTCGACCGATAAATAGAGTCATTTGAGGGTGGTAGGGGGCCACCAGATCGACGTGCACGTGATGAAAACGTGCGTCCGACAGAGGAAAGGTGGGAGGGGAGCTCTTTGTTTGACGGTGGACTCTGTAACGCTGGCATTGGAGACAAGAACGGCCCCAGTTGCGGACATCGTGGTTTACCTTAGGCCATACGAAACGTTCAGTGACAATTTTAACAGAAGCGCGTATGCCAGGATGAGACAAACTGTGCAGTCTATCGAACACTCTGCGAGGGAAGGATGCAGGCACTTTAGGGTGGGGTGTACCCTGGGAAGTGTCGCAGAGGATTGTTCCCTCTGACAATGTCAGAGGTACGGGTTGGATTGTGAGAGAGCTCTTTTGACGCAGACGCTTGATCTAAGGGTCAGTGGCTTGTGTGTGGCAGCCATGGCTGCTAAATCAATGTCGTTGTCAGCAGATGCGCTGAGATTATGGATGCGTGAAAGATCATCCGCGACAGTGTTTTCGATACCTGGGACATGTCGTATATCAGCCGTAGACTGAGAGATATAGTCCAGGTACCTAACTTTCCTTGGAGAATGCCTGTCGATTGAAGCGCTTAAAGAATAGATTAACGGTTTGTGATCAGTGTAAACCGTGAAGGTTCTGCCTTCTACCGAATGCCGGAATTGGCGGATAACTTAATAGATTGCTAGTAACTCTCTACCAAACGTGCTGTAGCGGGATTCTGCCGGTTGTCAGCGTTTGGAGAATAAAGCTAAAGATTGCCGTTGCTTATCAACGAATTGCTGTAACACCGCGCCGACAGCTGTGTCAGAAGCGTCGGTTACGATTGATAGTGGTGCGTTCGGATTAGGATGAGCGGGGAGAGCTAAGTCGACGGCTGCATCTTTGAGCTCAATGAACGCAGTGCATGCAGCCCCAGTGAACTGGAATTTGCGTACACCTTCACGAAGAAGATCAGTCACTGGCTGCACTATATGCGCACGACGTGGTATGAAACGTCGATAGTAGTTGACCAGACCAATAAAACGACGAAGTTGCTTAAAGGAATTTGGCTCGGGGTATTCACGGATGGCTTTTACCTTATCCGTGAGTACGGCGATCCCATTTACTGAGGTCTTGTGACCCAGAAATTCTATTGTGGCCTTACCTAGTTTGAATTTAACTGTGAACGCCGTGTTGGGTCAAACGTTCCAGTAGGATGCGAAGATGCGTAAGGTGTTCTTCCTGTGAAGTGCTAGCAACTAAAATATCATTTAGATAGAGGTAAACAAAGTCCAAACCACGCGTCACTTCTTGAATGAAGCACTGGAAAGTCTGAACTGCATTGCTCAAACCAAACAGCATTTGAAGAAACTCGAAGAGGCCGAAAGGAGGTATTACTGCGGTTTTGGGGATATCGTCTTTGGCTACCGGAATCTGATGATAAGCACGTATTACGTCTATCTTGCTAAAGATGGTTTTTCCATATAGTCAAGTGGTTAAATCTTGCATGTGCGGGATTGGGTATTTGTCAGGAACGGTTGCTTTGTTGAGCCCGCGGTAATCACTGCATGGGCGCCAACCACCTGACTTTTTAGAGACCATATGCAGCGGTGAGGTCCATGGACTATCGAAAGGGCGTATTATCCCGAGTTCGAGCATGTGCTCGAACTCTGCCCTGGCGAATTTGAGTTTGTTGGGAGCCAACCGGCGAGGCCGTGCCGAGACTGGGTGTCCCTTAGTGCGGATGTGATATTGGAGGTCACTTTTGGAATATCGTTCAATGTGCGAACGAGCTGCGCGAACTCAGTGAAGAGATCCACGAATTGCCTAGGGGCGGCTGTATAGGCATATATGTATGTTATAGCTGCAACAGTTGCGTGCGTGCCAAGTATGATTAACTTAGTGCTGGAATCGATTAACAGACGGTGTCTCGTATCGACCGGAAGATCGAAATGCCGGAGAAAATCGGTGCCGATTACGGCGAACGGTACCGCGGCCATTGTAAACACCCCGCGGAATGTCCGCGGAAGACCTAAATTAAGAGGTAAGGACCGCTGTCCATATGTGATTATAGCTCGAAGCTGTGGGCTGCATGGGTTTGATACTTCGTCTTTTGTAGATGGAAATACGCTAACCTGCGTCCCGGCATCAACCAGGAACGTTTCTGGTTTCTACATCCCGTACGAAAATGAGTCGACAGGGAGAGTTGGCGCCGACGGCATTGTTTGCTGTTAAGGTTCGTCTGTCGAGTTTGCTTCGCCTTGATGATGTATAGGTGCAGGGTTTGGTACACCGCTTGACTCGGTTACCAAAACGTTCGTGGTACTAACAACAGTCAGTTTTTGACCGCGGTTTGTGTCGCATGGATGATATATCAGGTCGGCAATCTGAGGAACGGTTTGAAGAAATTTTGTTCAAATCATGTCGCAAAGCTGTGATTTCTGCTGTTAGAGCCCCGATGTCAGTTGGACCACGTTTATCGGTAACCACATTGTCGAACCGCTCGTGCCTATTATTAGACGTGGGCTAGGGTGTGATACAATCAAGCAACCCAGTAGTGGTTGAACACGCTCCACTACTTGATCAGCTATATTCGCTGTTTGGGCGAGAGTTTGTGAGCGAGCAACTGAAACGATTGCTTGCATTGCTTCTGGCAATTTGCTAAGCCAGAGTTCCCTGATGAGGGATTCGTCCATGTGCGCGTTGCCGATGAGTTGATGCATCTCTGCTGGCAATGCTGTAGGGTGTTTTGCGCCTAGCTGTAGGTCGTGAAAATTTGTACTCGGGTCTTTTCGGAGGGTGTCACTCGACTAATAACCGCCTTTTTTAGGGTGTCGTACTTAGGTTCCATTGGTTGGTTTACTATAACATCGCGAAGCTGCATGGTGACTTCACTCGGAAGTCTGGGTAACAGATGACAGAATCTCGCGAAAATTTCCATTGAATCATAGAACAGTAGACGTAACGAACAATTTTTTTCGATAATTCATCATCAGATCAATACAATTATATAGATTCAGCAAAATCAAAAACAGTGTGTACACAATACAAAGAGGTTTAGCAGAATGTCATTGGATCAAGCAGAACGTTACAAAATATCCAGGCGTGCATAGGTCAGTCACTCAGGGAGCAAATCACCAGTGTTAACGATTAGTGATTTAGAGTTCCACCCATCATTACGTCGCGAAGTTATCGGTTGGAGTTTGGATGAGCATACAGACTGATGGTGTGATCTTTGGCTACGGCAACTGCAGGGCTTGCACGATAAACCCGACAAACCACCCAAAACTGGTCAGACAACGAATGTTGGCTACTGCTGAATCGATCGCCATTTGATTACGCAATCCGATTTTGTGACATTCTGCTAAACCTCTTTGTCTTGTGTACACACTGTTTTTTTTAATTTTGCTGAATCTACATAATTGTATTGATATGATGATGAATTATCGAAAACAATTGTTCGTCACATCTAATGGTTTAGATGACAGAATCTTGTTTGATCAGACAAAATTCCGTTATTGAAAAAGTCTGCTTCTAAGTAAAGAAGCCAAGGAAGAGGGTCCATTTCCAAAAGCCGGGGGACCATTAGCGAATTAGTACTGATGGAAGGGCTGTCAACGTCCTTAAATAACATTTCAGACATTGGGTAATGATTACGCGGTTGAGTTATCAAGAGTTATTAATTAAACCGAATTGAGTAAATAGGTAAATGATGATAAAGATATACACGAACAGAGAAAAACAACTGTTCACGCGAACGTCAAGAAAAATAACAAATATGCCAATATGCAAAAGAACAAACTCACCAAGACACAAAGGACGACTGTAGCGAAATGTTCGAAAATTATGGGTTCACCAATTGTTGGAGCTGGTCCAACAGGATAATGCCCAGTCTGTAGTCACTATAGAAAACCGATCGACAGTGAATAACAAGCACTCGGCGCGTGAACCCTCATGTTGTAATATCGACCCTGGAAAGTAGAGTGTACAAGGAGAGCACGTCAAGCTAGCGAGGCACGGAGCGAGTTGTGATTGTAGCCCCGGGATGGATATTACAAAAGGGATAGCTTGTCCAAAATAAAAGTAGTGTTGTGATCCCAAAACGCGGATGTCACAAGAGTTGTTTACTGAAGGAAGCAACACATGGGTTAGGCGTTCAAACAAAACCACTCATTTTCACACGGTACTCGGTCCCAATGGTGTGAGTAGTATATTACGATCGCCCATCCTCACTACAGTAGGTAAAAAACCAAGATCACCAAAAATGTGAATGCGACTATCAAAAATATCATTTATTATAGCCGCTACACAAGTGTCAGTTGGGAGTATTATCACTGGACATCCTTGGACACTATATCAATTCTACTGCTGTACATCCGCTTACCGTCAATGTGGCTGCCATCAAGGATTTTCCACAACCCACTTCGATACGTCAGCTTAGTTGTTTTATTGGTACGGTTAACTGCTGCCACCGTTTCCTACCAAACCTTGCTGACACACTGAAGTTACTCACTGATGTGTTGAGTTTCAAACGGAATAAACTCTTGGAATTATCTGAGACATCAATCAATTCGTTTAACTCAATGAAAAAGATACTCACACGAGCAACATCCATTCGTCACCTGAATGCCTCCGCTCCTATCTGTATCATTACTAATGCGTCAAATTTTGCTGTTTGAGCTGTACTTCATCAGTTGGTTGATAACAAGTGGCAACCTGTCTCGTTTTTCTCCAAATCCTTGCAGCCAGCACAAACTCGCTACAGTACGTTCAGTCGTGAACTATTGGCGATTTGCTTATCTGTTAAACATTTCCGTCGCTTTGTTGAAGAACGTACATTTTGTGCTTTTACCGACCACAAACCGTTAACGTACGCCCCATCGACCAAACCTGATCGCTTTTCGTTAAGAGAGTTTCGCCACTTGGATTATATTTCCCAGTACATATCGGATCTCCGATACGTCAAGAGAGAGCAAAACGCGGCAGCTGACGGTCTATCGAGAGTCCAAGTGACAAACATCTCATGCGAGATCTCCGTGGACTTTGTGCATATGGTTAAACTTCAAACTAACGATCCTGACACAGAGAAGCACAAGAGCTTAATAAACACTCAGCAAGTAACATATCAGGGAGTATCACTTCATTATGAGTTTTCTACGGGATCACCGAGACTTTTCTTTCCGAAAGAAATGCAGAAAACTGTTTTCGATGCCCTTGACAACATGCAACATCCAGGAGTCAAAGCATCCAGCAAACTTATTTCTAAACGATTCGTTTGGTTCACCGTGAACCAAGGATATTGGTGATTGAGCGTGTTGCTGCTTGGCTTGTCAACAATCGAAGTTCCATCGTCATACCGTCACTCCACTTGGATCCTTTCCGCCACCTGATGCTCGCTTCGACCACGTGCACATTGACGTTGTTGGACCCCTACCACCATCGAACGATTTCAGATATCTCCTTACATGTATCGACAGATTTACTCGGTGGCCTGAAGTATTTCCGATCTGTAACAACACTACCCAAACCCTGGTAACAGCATTCGTAGTAAGATGGATTTCACTCTTTGGTGTACCATCCACCATAACTACGGACCGCGGTTCTCAGTTCGAATCTCATTTATTCGATCAACTCACATGTCTTCTTGGAATTCAACGGACTCGTACCACAGCGTACCATCCACAATCCAGTGGAATGGTCGTAAGATATCACCGGACATTAAACACTGCTCTGACAACCAAACTAGATTCAATCACATGTTTTCATCAACTACCGCTTGTGCCTCTTGGACTATGCACCTCTGTTCGTGCTGACAGTCATTGCACCCCCACACAACTTACCTATGGCACCGGCTTGCAATTGCCTGATCAGCTACTAACCTATTCCAACAATGCAACCTCTCGTGATCCGACAAACTACGTAAGTCGCTTGTAGTATTTCATGTCCAAGTTAGCTTATCAACCACCACGGCCTTGAAGTAAATCTACCAGTTATCCTAACAAACTGACTGACTGTTCGCACGTAGCTGTCCGCTGTGATAAGCTCCACGAATCCCTACAACCAGCATACAAAGGTCCGCATCGTGTTCTGAATTGTTCGGACAAACATTACACGTTGGATTTTGGTGCATCCCGCAACAATATATCGATCGATCGTCTCATTCCAGCGCGACATATGGAGGAATCTACTCCAACTGACTCGCACACGCTACCTGAAACAATTGCCTACAAAGCAGTAGGAAGACGGACAGAGGTAGATGTTAGCATTTCGTATTGCCTCTTCAGTACCAAATAACAATAACCAGGAACATATATATGACACTATTAGAGTGGGGGATGAAGAAAATTAAATAGCAAATTAGGTGGAGAGCAGCAATGCAAAACTATTAGGTCCATGGGAGTCTACGGCTTACATATAATTGTTTTTGTACACACAATGCTGACTTGAAACGACTAATCGCGACCGCCTCAGCGAAACGCAGGAAACGCGGATTAGTGTGACGCATGATAATCCTAAACGTTGATTAAGGATTAATCCGGTGACCGGTGGTCAACATGTGTTTGGCGATAGACGAGACCGGAAGTTTGCGTGATCCCAGGACGAAGGAAGTAGACTGCGCAGTCGCATCCCGAACCCATTTCGGCATATTTTCCTTCATCCTAGTGTTCAAGCACCTATCGGTTCTACCGATGTAACTTTCGCCGCAGTTACACACAAATTGATAAATACACTCTGAGTTGGTGTGAGTTGGGTGTGCCACTCAGACCGATTATGTCCATGAGCAATGGCCTACAGCAAAAACCGGCTCGATGGTTGGTACAGGCTCTGACACCATTAAAACGGAAATTTGACACATATACCGTTAAAGGCTCATTTGATTTAATTGAACATCTCAACAAAGTCAACATAGCAGACAAAGTCATGTGTTCAATAGACGTTCAATCACTCTTCACCAATGTCCCATTGCACGAGACAATTGAATTTATATGCAATCTGATCGAAACTGAAGGTTTTGATATAAAAATTCCCACGGATTTGCTTATACTGTCTCTACTACTGTGCACGGAGAATATCAGTTTCAGTTTTCAGAGTGAGCCTTATCGACAAGTAGACGGGGTCGCCATGGGGAGTCCATTGGGACCGATGTTAGCGGATTTTTTCATGTTAATGGTAGAAAATCGAATGGCTCAAGACATTTCATCGCTGCCGTTGTACACACGCTATGTGGATGACATTCTCATATTTGCGCAATCTTCGCAAAGGACCGAGAAGATAGTGTACCGGTTCAACATATGTCATGATAATCTGACAGTCACCTGTGAGGTGGAAAAGAACGGATGCCTACCGTTTCTAGACATTCTCATCGGTCGCAAGGATGATGGAACAGTGAAAAGAAATGTGTATCGAAAGCCCACGTGGACTGGTCAATACACCCACTTAACATGCTTTACACCAATGAAAAACAAGCGAGCATTGGTTAGAACATTATTTACGCGTGCCAGACGCATCTGTTCATCAGAATGTTTAGCTGATGAACTCCGATTGCTTACAACGACGTTGCAGGATAATGGGTATCCGCTGAGGTTTATCAACAGACACAGTCAGCAACGGATAGCAGTAGACAAGGAAGAAGAAAGTCTACATTGAACTACCATTCAAAGGTGACACTTCTTCACTTCGAACAACAAAACGCCTCGTCGACTCCATTAAGCGGGCATACAATGCGGCTGAAATCATAGTCGTTGATCGAACTCGTAAGCTGCCGTTACCTTCAATAAAGGGAGAACAACCTATTGGCGCCAACTCAGAGTGTATTTATCAATTTGTGTGTAACTGCGGCGAAAGTTACATCGGTAGAACCGATAGGTGCTTGAACACTAGGATGAAGGAAAATATGCCGAAATGGGTTCGGGATGCGACTGCGCAGTCTACTTCCTTCGTCCTGGGATCACGCAAACTTCCGGTCTCGTCTATCGCCAAACACATGTTGACCACCGGTCACCGGATTAATCCTTAATCAACGTTTAGGATTATCATGCGTCACACTAATCCGCGTTTCCTGCGTTTCGCTGAGGCGGTCGCGATTAGTCGTTTCAAGTCAGCATTGTGTGTACAAAAACAATTATATGTAAGCCGTAGACTCCCATGGACCTAATAGTTTTGCATTGCTGCTCTCCACCTAATTTGCTATTTAATTTTCTTCATCCCCCACTCTAATAGTGTCATATATATGTTCCTGGTTATTGTTATTTGGTACTGAAGAGGCAATACGAAATGCTAACATCTACCTCTGTCCGTCTTCTTACTGCTTTGTTCAAATTTATGAAGGGAACCAACTGTCTCAAATTTCCTAGAAAACTAAATCCAGTCGGTCAGTGCGTTTTCCACATCGAGTTGTGGTCGCTGTTTCAGCATTACCTCACAGCTAGTGGGAGGCTATGTAGCCGTCGTCTCGCCCTCTCACGCGGCCCATCACGTGATAAGCCCAAGTCTAAATGACGCTCACTGTCCCACCCTGCACGTGCACGTCAACACATCCACCGGCCGGAAAACCCTATTCCACCTCCGAACGCAAGCACACGGTCACCCTCTGCACTCTCAGCCAATTGGAACGCTGCAACTGGATGTGATCCCGTGCGGTCAGTACACAGGCACACATGACGGGGTTGCACTCTGATCGGAAAAGAGAAATTTAGGTCAAAGAGGCATCAATGTTAGGACACGTAGCTTAATGGTTACGACAGAGTTGACAAATGATTGACTGAATTAGTACATTGCAAGTCCAACAAGGTAAGTAGGGAACATGTACGGACGAACACCTTAGGAGTGTTCTTACTGCTCCCGGAAATATAACGCATCATGTCAAATAATCTTCTAAAGTTGTTCCAAGCCCAAAATTGGAAACCCCAACTAGAATACAAGTATTACAATTTTCATCACGAACGGATTCATCAGGAAAGATCAAGAAAAATGGTTCCCATTGTGCGTTAGCCCCGTATTAGTGGAATGTACATCTTCTCTAATCAATATATTTGCTTCACAATGGTTAAAACTTTTGCGGATGATACAGTGGCAGTAACCGAATCTGAAAAATTGATTAAACTGATCCGACTACTTAGGGTGCTGGTGGTGATAGTGGTTGCAATTTTCTCAGCTCTGCAGTGAGCAGCTTTGCGGCATGTCCGAGAATGGAAATTTACGCTGTATCTGTTGTACACGCGTCAAGGCCGCCTCTGTGCCTCAAGCTCGTGCTGAGACTTAAGCTGCGTTCTAATTGGTCGTGCCTTCAACGACCAACGGATCATTCGTCCACACATTTATGAATGACGTTACAGATTGCGCTCGAAAATACCCAATGAAGTCATAAGAACTACAAGGTAGCGAACAAGACTTGTTTTCTGTGTTTGATCATCAGGCTAATTACAACACAATAAATATGAAAACAGTAACTGGGATGAATCAGAGAAACGGTCAATAGAAGTTACGGATAGCGTGTGTGTTATCAGTTACGCAATCACTGTTCCAATTCGTGAGCTTGACTGATTGTGGGCCAGGGCAGATTAAGTGTCCGCACGAACTTCTTCTGAGCACAGAGGTCAGGGTTGCGGAATCGGATACTAATGGTCTCGGCAAAGGTCAACATTCGGAATCTCACCATCTTTGATCGATTCCTTGGTACTCGGTAAACAATCTGAAAAGCGTCTTTCTTACTGACAGAATGATTAGAGTCAGTCAAATGAGCAACAATCGCGCTTGTGACCGTTTTAACAACACCACTATTCAACCACGCAGGATGATGTTCACGCACTCTGTCAGACAATCGCCTTG
>JTDE01003229.1:70694-84749 GCA_014338405.1 Paragonimus skrjabini miyazakii | reverse complement strand
TGGGATGCGCACAGCTGTAGCAGTCTTTCGCCATTATCAGTGCGTTGTGCCCGGATACCATACATATCTCCTAGCCGCTTCTCATCCAGAGAAAGACGACCAAGCTAGCTCATAGACAGCAATACATCAGTGATTCACACTGATGCTTAACTGCCACAGAAGCTGTGCGACCTTATGGCCTTGAAACTTGATCATTCGTAGTGAACTACATTAACCGTCTTTAATTGTTTGTGTATTTGTATCTGTGTTCGATCGCGCACATCGGATGGAACCAACGGGTGAGCAAAGATGAAATTAGAAAATGGACATCTGTCAGAAAGTGTCAAGTATATTCGCTCGCTCATTCTGTAAGTATTCACGGACTTAATTAGTTACGTCATGTGCCAAGGATGCCAAGTAATCATCTACCACATGGAGCGCCTTTTGTCACTGCTACGGCTGACTGGTGTAGGATGCGATACAGAAGGTTGATAACCTGACCTTGGGAAACAAAATCCTTTACCGACTTCTTAATCGTCGTGGGCAGATTTCGTCCGCCGACCTTGGTCCCTGACGACTCAGAATCGGCAGCTGGAAACAGTAGGAAAACGTCGGCTTATCGAAGATCGAGTATTTGGCTATGACCCTTATAGCTACTCTCCATGGTCAAGTTTACATCATGAGCAAAGGATAGTATCGGTTTGCGTTGATCGGACAGGTATACCACCGTGGCGTTTGGTGCTCCGTTGCAGTAGCCGAGCAACACATGAGACAGACTTTCGTTCTGTGTCTGAAAACGATTGGGATATTTCTCTGCATATTATCAAGTGCGCACTACAGAACAGGAGACAATAAAGCGGAAAATAGGGGGTCAATTGTGAAACTAGACATACTAGGCAGTTGCTCTGAAACGTTGGTGTCCATCTCTGTGTGTGTAGAAAGACTCCTTTGTTAGTTTATCACTCCCATAGTAATAATGACATTGTCTGATTAGCGAACAGATCCACCGTGTGCTTCCCTGATATGTCTAGTTTCACAATTGACCTCCTTTTCTGTAGTACGCTTTTGATAATATGCAGAGAAATTTGCCAGGCCATAAATCATGCACATTTACGTTTTTGACTGCTCTATTAAAATTTGTTTCGGGGAAATGCTGCTTTACATTATTGGGATAATTATCAGGTGGGGAACTGTCTGGCACAAGGCAGATATGAGGGTAATCATGTTGGTACAATGGAGCATAACTGGCCGAGGAGCGTGCGTTACCAAAAGAGTCCGTAATTGTTAATAAGTTTATAACTTCGTGATTTTGTGCACAGTATACCTCCTGATGACTTATGCTGAAGAAGAGGGTCGGTTTGAGGTACCTCATCCCGAACCTGTAAGGCGGCGATGCATATCACTGGGTTCGCAATCAGTGTGGGACCAGCGACCAGTATTTCGAACTGTACGCCCTCCCTCCGAAATGTGTCCCCGCGTGTCTTTGCATGGGATGCACCCTAGTTATCCACTGTGTAGGCGGATTTGGTGTAAATCTGCTCCTCCAGGAGATCCAGTACCAAAAAGATTTTGTGACGCCTGTCTCCTGTTCCTCGGAAGCGATGCCCAGTTAGTTTATACGCCCTCCAAGTGAGTTCTGAGTATTATTGCTGCCTGGCGAAACTTCCCTATCTGTTGTTGATCATGATGGTGGTTCTTAAGCCTTCCTCAGAAGCCATCTGTGGTTGAAGTAGACAGAAAATGCCGAACGGATGACACGCTATCATGGAGCCAGTGCACTTCCACTAAGGCATTTAAAACCATTTTCTGGCAGGGCAACACATTTTTTGCCGTAAAACCGTCGAAGCGCCTTTGCAGCATTTTATGAACGACCCGGTTGCTCAGACGTAAAGTCATTGCGCTTGGGAATGCTGCCGCTCGTTGCTCGTAACCGCTTGTTCATCAGATGAACCCACATCTTCCGCAGCTGATCTTCACGGGAATGCCTTTTCTCTATTCGTTTCTTAGGCTGGGCTCTGTGGCGTTAGGTTGAACTGTCAGGTTGTACGTAAGTCGTTTAAGACTTGATTGCTTCTCTTTTAATAATGTTATTCAAGCAGCTTGTAACATTTGTAATGCTTCTTGATGCTTACCTTCAAACGGACATTCCACGATGGGTTTTGTCCTTGTATGAGCTCATCTGGTAGAGAAAGTCTGAATGGGGTATCGCGTTACGAGACAGTGCTCTCGTCCGTTCGGCCACCAATTATGTGAGCATTGCTTGTGACAGGCAGTTTGCATGTAATTGAGTTACAGCTTGTAATGTTAACAAGCTGCCCTGGCTAGTACCAAACGTAGGTGGTGTATTCTCATATCCTCGTTGATCGAGACATTGCGTAAGCATCCGATTGCCTATTACAGTACGTCTGTTCCATTTTGCTGTACGTGTCGAAAGCCCGCCCCGTTGGTGCAGAGATGCACATGAGATGTTTGGTTCTCGACCATCGTTGTCTTCGTTCGTTGGTCTGTGTCAAGTGAGTCCGTTGTCTGACCAGCAATCGATGTGTATTTCGTGACTTACAACCAGAGTGCCAAAATGTAGTATTTCGTATTTGAATCACGTGCTTTTTAATCCACCGGAGGGTTTACCACACTGTGCTATTGACGATCGGAAGAACGTGCGATCAGACGTTGGCTACGAATACCTTGACCACTTAGTTGAGAACGGTTGGATGGTGCCATTGGCCAGGTTAGATCCTGCACGATCACATCTTGACTATGGCAGTGCGTCGTAACGAACACATCCGAAGATTGTCAACTCTTTCGTATGAATTCCCCTTGTTTTATTTGATTATGTGTTCGTTGTACAGTGGTTCTCAACTAATTAGTCTATTATCTGATGGGTCGCCCTCTTGACCAACGGTAATTTACTTCACAGTACTCATAGTTGTGATTCAACTGATTTATTTATGTATCATTTATTATTATCAACACAATTGGTTTAAAAATTAGACGAAATTTGCAACAGTTAAAACTGCTTATAGTCTAAGGTTTCTTTGCTTTTCACCAATCCTATCATATTTACTTTGGGCTTAATGGCAACTGGCTAACTGAAACGGTACCTCTGTTACGTATTCGAACTAGATAACTCCAACCAAGTCAACCGCTCAGTTTCTCCTGACGGTGTAGTACAAAGTGATGGCGACGATAGTATCGGTGACATCGGTCTGCACAGCATGTTGAACGAAAGCGACTTCCACACAGATGGTGTCGTTGATCAAGGATCGACATCGGCTGCCGGAACTCAGTGTTTGGCACTCATTCCTATGAGTTCAGCACGGATAGTTGTGGAGAGTCCTAATGCGAATCAGACTGGTGATTTTGCCGGTGGGGCTGGTGATCATGGTGAGTCCGCGTCACCTTTCCGTGGTTGGTTGCCTTTTCGGAATGGGTTTCGTAATATTCGGTTTACCTTTCATTAGTCCTCCGTGTTCGTATTTTTTTTTAATGAAACGACCTAATGGTATTCATGTTGGCTTTTCGGATTATTGGCTTCAAATAAGTATCCCTCTCATTTGTCTGCTGTGTCGTAGCTACCGCCTACGTCTGACAAAACACTCGCCAAGGCGCAAACTTGTGTGCTACCGGCTAAACAGAATTGCCTACTATATCAGCCATGTAACTGTCACTTTCTTTTGGAAGTGAGGCTGCTCTAGGCACTTAAGTTGAGCTTTCAGTCGGCTTGACTGTCATACACATAGATTTGCATTCCGAGCGATCAGTCTTTAAGACATCAGATTTTATCTTCAGTGCATGAATCGGTTCCCAGTTGATATCATTTTCGACTGACGCTCAGTTTCAAGTTAATATCGGTTTGCCCATCTCGGTTTTTACATCCAAAGATCTGTGAAACATGATGCATCTAGATCTGCAGCTATCATTTGACGAACGCCTGTTGTATTACTCTGCATCGCTGCTCTTTTTCACAACTCGGTGCAGCGAATTACTTACAAAGAGTCACCTACCAATCACAGGTTTCTTTGGAACCATATTCAGTGGATCTCTCTACGTTGATCTGTATGGTAATGATACAACACTGCTACTCACTTCGACTGTTATCAAGCGTGAATAATTGAGATCCAACATCGTTTTAGTGTTTATGTGTCTAATAGTCTTATGTATAGTTTTTCGTGTGGAACTAAAACAACGACCTGCGAATTGTTTTCTGTGTGCAGCACGTATCGACTGATTCCTTTTTCAATCATTTACCAATTAATACCGTTCCGTTAGCTGTGTTCCATCACATCGATAAGCCGTAATTGATAAACGATCAGTCCTCAAATATGAGGTCCATATTGTGCTCGACAGGTGAATGTCATCCATTGAACGAGCCTACGCTGTTGTAATGCATGCACATAATGTATGTACATATGTTTACCGTAACTCAGGTTTTCGCATGTGTATTTTTTTAGCGCCTACCGCAGTTTTTGCTGGCCTGATCAATTCCGGTATGACGTGTTACATGAATAGCCTTTTACAGACTTTGTTTATGACCCCGGAGTTCCGCAACGCGTTGTATTTATGGCGCTTCGAAGGCACTTCCACGGAGGCCGTGACCAGTATCCCGTATCAGCTGCAACGCCTGTTTGTTCAATTATATGTGAGTTTTTCTCATGTCCTCAGTATTTTTCATACGTCCCTTTGTTTGTTGGCCACTTTTCACTCTGTCATATTCCTCTTTTTTTGTAGCATTTGTATGATGATTGCGCCTCTGTTTATGTTGGTTCTTTCTAGGCTACTATCGTTCTCACCTGAGTAACTGAATATTGTCTAGGGACGGTTGGTTGCCTTCGTCTCCAAAGTTAGAGGCTTCATGACCTAGATGACCTGCTGCTGGAATCGTTAAGGAGTATGTGAGATAATCGGGCTCCGTGTTGTGATTGTTGTAACCAGGCTTGGTTATATGTGAAGTGAATGCATTTTTTGAATCGAGACAGCGGAACTCGTAGAACAGCCGTCTCACTCTCAGTTACAGCGTAGCTGTCCGTCTGTGAACATCTTGATGTGAATTTTTTCAAGGGGGTTTATGGATTAAATTCCTTTCTTTTTTTAATCTTCTGCTGTTTCTCAGTTTTGTTCAGTTCCACTGTTTTGTCGCCGCCGCCGATGATTACCGTGGTGATTAGTGCCTAGCTGTCTGTAACTCAGCTAATTACGTAATTGGTTATGGCGTTTTCCTGTGCCGAGCTTTGAACACACGTTTGATAGTTATTGATGAGGCTTGTTCTGACACCCTTCCCATGCGGACTACGCTTATACGTCCTCAGTCAGAAGCAGTCATTGGAGACTCAATCATTTAATGGACGTTGTCTTGTAAGAACGCAGGGTTGTTAATAGGGCCTATACTCACCGAGTTGGTATATTAGTGTACTATTGTCGACGTCTGATTCAGTTAACCTAGCGCCCCTTCTCCAACATATATTTAAAGGTCCACACTTCTCTTGGCTGCGGCGCTATCGCATGTGGCAAATGTCGTTAGTTGTGCGTACGTGTTCATTCTTTTATCCCTGGAATCTGTTGGTATTCACCCATTTGTATGCTCATGTTCACTTCTTACATGAGACTTTCTCAGTAGCGTTCGCCTCAGCATTGTGCTTGTTGGCGGTTTTTGACTTTGCACGTGTGTACTTCCTCTGTATCTACTTATTTATGCATTTCGGTCTTATTCAAAGACTACCAAATCAACCGCCGTCAGTACGAATGGCGTCACCACATCTTTCGGTTGGAGGTCTGCGGACGTCACCCAGCAACAGGACATTCACGAACTTTGTCGTGTGATGTTTGATGCGCTGGAGAAAAAGTTGGGTACTTCAGCCAAACCCCAGGCAGTTGTCGAAGGCTACGGTGACCCGGTCTCATGCTCAGTTGATGGAAATGGCTCCCTGGTGTCTCAAGCCCCCACCCATGACTTGATCAACCGATTGTATCAAGGCCAGCGTTCCGATTGCGTACGGTGCATCGTGTGCAATCGTGTCAGTTGTCGGATGGACACATTCCTGGATATCCAGGTTCCTCTGCGACCATTTGAGTTGAACGCCGATCCATATGAAAGTCTGGTGAGCTTTTTAATCAGGCCATAGATGCCTATTTGAGATCATAATGTAACTGTTGCGGGGCTGTTTTATTTCAGCACCGCTTAGCTAAAGTGACCAGATACTTGAAGGCAATAATGTCCCGGTCCTTCGATGCAACCTTGTGAGGACGTTCGTATTGTCTCACCGTGTTGGTTGCTCAGACTGGTGTGTTTGATTGCCTGATCCCAATCCCATGGAATATTGTTAGGCTCGCTTTCCCAGGGATTCCTAGGACTAAAATGCGGTTTTTTTTGTATTTGCGGTAGGTGCTTTCGAGGATATATTTTGCAGATGAACCAAGACGTTTTTCCAAAGCCCATCAACAGTGTGTAAAGAAAGTTCGGTTTAGCAGTCCTCTGCGAATGTGAACTGACTTGATGTTAATACACAATAACAACTTATGTATTTTTCAGTGAAGAATAATTTCGATCATGTTCATTTCTGGTCTGATTGTTTGCGGTTCTTGGGATTTGCATTATAGCCAGGTGGACCTCTGAGGGACTTGCAGGCTCGTGTGAAAACCGGTAATTGGAAATCACCAGGGCTACGTACGTTAAAATGGGGCCAGTGGGAATATCAATGCTGTACACGGACGCTAGTTATCCCTGGTCTTAGTTTGTCCAGCAGTGTGTAATGACCACAGTTATTCTCATTGGTCGAACTAATTGAGCTAAAGGGGAATAAATTAAGATTGGACACAAGTGTTGCCTTCTTTTTTTATTCGTGTGCACTTGCTCTGTTATGATGAACCAGTTTCCTGGAATGACCAGTGTCGTCCAGTCCTGTGGAGGTTCTGTAAGTAACCAACACCTTTGGGACACCATCCCCGTAACACTGTCATGGATCGAATTTTTGGCTATAATTTGGTTCGATTATCATCTGTGTAGGTCACGGTGATTATCATCAGAATTTTACCTCCTGAAATTCGCAATCTAGTCTTCATGACACAACTGGCTTGGTCATTCTGCAGGTAACCCAGCTTGTCTCATATTGTTGGTGTTATCATCTCACCGTTTTTGCTTTAGTAAATTCCACCCTTCTAGTTCGACCACACTTCAAACCGGAGAACGATGACGGAATGAAGAAATCACTTGACTTTCATCTCACCAACTTACACACAGTCGTTCTTTTCATGTACCTAATGCTTTCTACGCTTCCTGCCTGATTATTCGTCAACTCTCTTCAGTTGAAGAGCAAGGGGTGGTTGAAGTTGCTCTCACGTATCAGCCTATCACTTTATCGTAGGCATTGCGGCGCGCTGTTTAGCTAGTTTCACTTGCTACCACTAACATCGTGAACCTTTTAGAAGAGTAGTTTTGAGTATAGTATAATTCCAGAGAGAGAAATAGATGCAGTATGCACTCTGTTACAACGAACGTCTTTCAGACTGGTGAAATGTGTTCCACTGGTGACGTGTGTTCCGTCGGTGCATGCGCGCTGGTTTGCCGCACCTTTCAGAAAACGCCACTTTTTGTCGCTTATGTCAGCAATCTGTTTTGATTGTGACCATTTGTACAAGGCACCTCTCTAATTATTTAGCAGTTGTTGCATTTTATACATTGTTGGTGGTGACAGGTGAACAGTTTATATACTGAGTTGCCTCCGATAGAGTAACAAACTAGTTTGTAAGGGCATTTTTTATTATCCAGTAATATTTGGTTGATTCGAACTCGCTGCCAGTGATATCGCACTGGGAGTTGTGACCGGTTGATTTTGGGTTGACATTGTGTAGCGATTGACGACGGCTTCTCATACAGGAACTACGGACCATATGGATTAAATAAAATCTGGTCAAGACACTACTCTGGATGGTGCACATGCGCATGTACTGGCGAACGCCTTCTAAATGGGAGCATCTTAATATCTTGTTTCTGATGCCCCATTTCATTTTGGCAAGATTGAGTAATCCACCACCAAACGAAGCAACTCAGTCCAGTGTTTCCTTTGACTCACTCACCACTATTGTATGCGTAAATGACTGTAGATCACGACACCCCACTGGTGTGTTGTCCATGAGAAGTCAACCGCCTCCCGTGGTTTGGATTGCAGCATTCGGACAATTACTGCTGGTGACAAACTCCCTGACCATTTTAATTAGAGAATCAAACCAGATTAGGGCCAGACCTGTATTGTCTCTCCAGGATGCTACATTTCCATAAGAGCTCCACGATACCGGCCTAAAGTGATCCCTCTGAAAGGGACTACTGTTAAAAGTGTCGCTTATGCTGAACAAGTTGGTCTCATTATTTATGTTTCCTGCCGTCGACGTTTCATCTTCCGCTTTATCCACCAACCTTTCCTGAACAAAGTAGAGCATACACGTTTTATGTATTCTGTGTGTTAAGTTGATGAGGTTGAATTAAATGTTTACATCCTAGTTTACACTCATGCCTTATCTTCGTGTTGGATGGGAGAGACCGATCGTTTCCCACTTGTTACTCCGTGCTTCATACCAACGAACGAAAGGATTTAGTAGACCTGAATTCCCTTAGATGTCAATGGTTCCTCTCTTCTTCCGTGTACTGTCTAACTTCATTGACGGCTATTTTCGTAGAGCACAATAGGTCACTGTTAACTATACGCCGATGTTCCGTTCTTACTGCACCACATCTTCGCTGTTTTGTTTACCCTGCGTTGTCTGCTTGACAGGAGGCTGCATTTCGTGCTTTAATCAAACCGGAACGTTTGGATGGCTCCAACCAGTATTACTGTTCGCGATGCAAAACCAAACGAGATGCCGAGCGTGTATGCGTCTTTCACCGAATGCCCTACCTACTCACACTTCAACTGATGAGATTCACGTTTGATTTGACCACACTTAACAGGATCAAAATCAATGACCGATTCACTTTCCCGTTGGATCGCTGGGATCTATCGGAGTTTATTACGGTCTTGCCGACCGGAGATTCACAACCAACTGATGATGAGGGCGAGGGATCTTACGGCGAGGAGGATGGAGCAGACTACTATCCGGAGACTGAGAATGAGTATGTCCACCTGACTGCTAAACACGACACCAGTGCGGCTTCCGATTCAGACACTGCCGCCAAAACCAAATACTTATCAAACGGTGTGCATCGAGTAGTGGGTGACGAATTCGAGGAAATGGATACTGCTAATGGAGACAGCGGCGTGAACAGCACCATTACGGATAGGTTAGTATGTTTCCTCGCTTTGAGTTGTTGGCTACAGTCCTAGCCATACATGGGCCCACTGATTTTCACTGTTGTTGGTAACCATTCACACGCTCATTTTTTCGCATGTATATGTTCACCGATTTATTCTGCCGATAGTCAACTAAAACATAAGTGATATAGATTATTGAGGACCTATTGCATATGTGTGATTGACCAGTTGGAAGATACAATGCACTGAATCGCATGTGCTCAAGCCGAACATCACCGCTGTTTTTTTCAATCAGCATTTTTTCCTGCATATCGCCTCCAGTGCGTTTGCGCGTTCGCAAATGTGTACCGTGTTTCTGCTGTAAGGTCGCTTAAAGACTGTACGACCACGGTTCACGTGTTGCATACATCACTGAATCGAATTTCAACTCTTCCCAGAAGGTTCAGTAGAACTGGTCCTGATACCTCGTACTCTCTTTCACTGCTTTTGACAGTAATTCCTTGTATGATCTAATATGCTGTATAACTGCAGTCTCTTCGTGGTATACGAAAGGCTGATGTAACTGACTTTGTACTGGTTGAAATAAACAATCGGGCATGAATCGAGTATCAAGTCGTAGTACCGTTGAACAATAGCCCATACCATGTCAGAGATAGTACCCCAGTATGATTGTTCTTATTGGTGACTAAAGTTACTCCCAGAGGAGATGCGAGTTCATTTTGTTCGTTCTAAAGTCGGTAATGGTAATTACGCCAAAGTATCAAACAAAGGTCCTGGATTCGATTGTCGGCTATTTAAAACGAGCCTTATCACATCTGACTCATATTTGATCGGATACTCCCTTATGGTTCACATAGTGAAAGCGAAGCTTACGTGAGCCTCGGAGGTACGTGACCAAGCTGATACACTTCAAAAATCCATGTCATTGCTAACGTATGCGGTGTACTTCGTGTATCCGTTGGCCAGTTACTAGGTTTCACACGCGCACAGTATGTTAGCTTGATGCGTACCACATGACCGACACATCCTGCACCTTAAGCAGAAGTCAATTGACAAGTAAATGCTCAAGTGGTCGACCGTTTGCTCTTTGAAGCTGAGTAAACAGATTAGGTTGACAGTAGGTAATCATTTGGTTAGTTAACTTCCACAAAGGAATCTCTATCCACGCGCGTCAGTCTTCTGTCGGGATCACACATCTGTAGAAAAACCCAGAGAATTTGCCAGGGAACATAAATGAATTGCTCCAACAGATTGTGTGCTCCTTTGTGGAACAGCCGTCGCAACTGATTACCTTTGAGCAGATATTACAAAATCAGGATTGCCACAGGGCGGCTATTGATCCAGGTATGTGTGCTGGCTCTGTTAACCGCATAACCCAAGAGAGTTACCTCCTCGGAATTAGAATGTCTTTGGAACGTATTTTCACCCCGAGAACAGAGTGTAGTGACCGGTACGGTCAGCCAAAACTAAAACTGGCTTGCTCACGAACATACGATGTACGAACAAGTAGTACGGAACGTGCTGATACCCAAAACTCCATAAGAACACAAATATCCTTGACCTTCAGTTGAGAATGTACCCACTCCCAAAGCGAAGGTAACGTAGCAGACCAGCGTCTGCATATTGTAGTATACCCGTCGAGTGGATAAACGAGAGTTCACCAATAATCGTTTGTCGAGAACACGCAACATTACTATCTGAGTAGGAGAAGGTTGAGAAACGGTAACGGATATTACGTCACGGTTAATCATCATAATCATCCATCATCATCATCATAGACAGCAATACTTCAGTGGTTCACACTGATGCTTAACTGCCACAAAACCACGAAAAAGAAACAAACCCTGTTTAGGAAGAGAGAAGAATAAAGTGGGAGGGGACCTAATCACTAAAAAAGAGCTACGTCTACATTCAAACATACAACATCAAGGCGCCTACACCTTGCAGACAAACAACCGAGCTGTAAGTGAAAGTGAGGCGTTATCAGCAAGACAGCTTCCTTACGGCTTTCACTGCCCCGCGTCATTAAATGCACTCACTTCACAGACAACTCGGCCAAACAACGACAAAATTCACGCCACTGAGCTCGGTTACCCGCCATCTCAAATCACGCTTCAAGCCACCGACTCAATGAGTCGCGAGGGCTCCAGCCCGGGAGACGAACCCGATCTACAATAGATAACTTCTTCGTGAACGATTTCATTTGTCTACACCAGGTCATCATCTGTCCACCTTGTGCCAATCGACCTCAGCGTCGGCAAAGAGTGCTCGGTGTGGTGGACGATTAGCTGGCATCCTTAGTACATGGCCTAGCCATCTAAGTCTGTGCAAATATAGTGATTGAACAAAAGAACTCGTTTGACAATCAGTGCCAAACGCCCGCTTCCTAACCTCCTCGTTACTCACTCGTTGGTGCCACCCGATACGAGCGATTGAACGCAAACATCGGTGGTCAAATATCTGAAGGCGGTTCACGTCTTCTACCCTGAGGGTCTGTGTTTCGCTGCCGTAAAGTAATACAGCCCTCTCTGTTGTCTGATATACGCGATCCTTAAGTTTTAGAGAGGTATCTTTCTGTCACCGTAAGTGCCTCAGTTTAGTAAACATCGCCGTAGCCTTAGAAATACGCGCCTCTACTTCATTCCCTACACCTCCGCCGCTGATGCAGTTTCCCAGATATACAAACCGGTCAACAACCTCCATGACTTCATTATCTAACATTGAACCTATGTAATCACATCAATCTTGCGTTAGCACTTTGCATTTCGAGGCTGCAAAGCGCATTCCGAAGTACTTAGCAGAACGCGAAATGGCGTTCAGCTTTGCTTGTGCTGCTTGAAAATTTGTTTGTCCTCACTTAGGGCCTGTTCTCTGGAGACTGTATAAACCACCGACTTCACATCGCAAAAGATGAAGGCTGTGATTAGTTGCGGTTTAAAAGTGTATGATAAACGTTCCCATAGTTTTGGTTTCAATTCACAATATTTGTAGACTTTGATTGACCTTGTAGAATCTCACGTTATTTGTGGAGTGGAATAGTCAGAAAACAGAAGAAATGTTCCCCCAAACTGAGTTTCATCCCGTTGTGGAACGAAAATTTAAAATCACGAAACTTTTTGAATGTCTCGGGAAACAAATCGTTTTTTGAGAAACTAGACTTTCTAGATCACAGGATATTTATGCGTGTTAGTTTATCTCTCCATTTCCATTGCCGTTCTCCAGGCTCGCATGAGTCATTCACAGAAATTATGTTAGTAAGGCTTTGTTGATCACAGCCACTTGGAAAACCCGCTTACTCGTTTTGTTTCACAGGTTGCCTCATCGTTAGCTACGATGTATCACTAGTTGATACCGATTCCATACTACTATGCAGTGAGCTCACTTGATTTGTGTGCATTTTTACAGTCAATGCTAGGATGTCTTTACAGTGTAGCAACATGCAATCACGAAAACTTGACTGTGTACCACGTGGGGCTAGAGAGGGTGCCCACAATTTATTTGTTGTGGCTCTCATTGTTCCGGTCCGTCTGTCTTCGAACACTGTTAATAGTATCCGTTTCTGCACTAACCTGTCACAGAGGCCAAAGGACGATTGGACATAACTTTTCACTGTGAGTAAATTGTGCTACATCACGTGAAGCTCCTCTGACACAAACGTATTCGAAGTAAACCTGAAAGAGTACGACCCGGAGGCGTGTGAGATGAGGCTATTGTGTCCAGTCGGCTGACGTTAGCCAGCTGGTAAGCTCTTTTGAAAATGAAACCCTTATCTCTCGATAATGGCAAGGAATAGAGAAACTCCGGTGAAGAGTTTCAAGTGATGAAACAAAGTATTAAAACGTAGTCGTTGTCTATTCGTTGGCGGTGTATTAGGAGTGCACTGAGGGGCTCCCACTCCGAGACTGCCAGCGCATTCGCGGCCGCTGTCTTCGCAACATCATATGGTCACGTCATTACGATCTGTGGCTCCCGTATTTCTTTTGCCTTCCGTTCCCCCAGATTTACGGTCGCCCAATCTTCGCCTTTTAAACCCTCGGATCGTATTCCTCCAGACTATCCGGTTCAAGGCTGCATTTTTTGGCACAGCACCTCTGTCCAAGTAATGCTGAACGGTGGAAAACCTCATGCATATGTTCACGTTCCGTTCAACTTTAGTTGCCGGGGTGGCGAAAGCCGTAGCTAGTTCTACGGTTCTTTACAGCGCGCGCAATGTGCATTGTCCTGCGCGAACAGTAACATCAGAGTGGTCCAGTCACAGGGCAATGTTTGGGTGTCGAAGCTTCGGCTGTTCAACAATCGAACGTGCATGCGCTATTCGGTTTGAACATCGTCCTCCGAGTTCTGGAGAGCAACGATTTACGTTGATGTCAAAAGTAAACTAAGTGGAGCCTGGGCTAAGACAGCTTATCTTCGCGACAGTGACAATGCCAAAATCATGAATCCAGTACATGCGATCGCACGTGTACCTACACATCTATATGCAGCATTTCACTTATATTAACAAACTTGAATCTCCAGATTTACTCAGCACCGTCCATAGTGCTTCGCGGCCCATGAAATCGAACGTTTTAGTGAAATCCACATGGAGAGCAGGGAGCGGCTGACTGCGTTCACGACTTTTTTAGATCTGTGAGGCGACGACCACGGCGTCAGGGGTGCTTCGTTTCGTCGGGAATTCACATTGCTTCTCGGGAACATTGATCTTTTAAACCTCGACAGTAAGCCTTTCACTACACACGCTCGTACATACGCATATATTATAGCAGTTCACATAGTGGCAGGCTAATCCGTTTGGGATACCGCTAAACATATATATATATATATATATATATATATA
>JTDE01003229.1:59633-69789 GCA_014338405.1 Paragonimus skrjabini miyazakii | reverse complement strand
TGACCCAACCAACGAAGCTGATTCACCGTCAACAGGGTTCCATTCCGTTCATGTCCGATGTCTCCGCAGTATCTCAATTTTTGCAACCATGTCCGACCACGGAATACCCAAGATGCGTCTTATACATTGCAAATGAAAGCGGCTTAGTTAGCGCACGTTCCGCCGATGAAATGTCCACGTTTCACTGCCGTACAGCAGTATAGACAGCACCACTGATTGGTAGACAAAGAGCTTAGTGCTCGGCTTCAGGCTGTGGTTCTTCCAAACACGTCTTTCAAGACGTTCGAAGGTAGTACTAGCCTTTACCACACGAGCTCTCAACTCGCAGTCCACGGACAGATCGGTGGACAGATTGCTGCCCAAGTAGCAGAAATCTGTGCAGCTCTCGACAACATTTCCATTAACACGGATTTGAGGTGAAGGTGCACAGACAGCACCTCCGCGTGGAGAAGGCTGAAAGATAGAAAATGTCTTGCTGGTGTTGATATCTAGTCCAAACTTGGGTGGCGCGGTCGAGAAAGCCGTGGCCGATCACTGTAGTTCGTCGTCGCTATGTGCAAACAGCGCACTGTCATCTGGGAACAAAAGCATGCGCATCGTTGAAGTTTGTAACCGGGTTGGGGCGCCTAAACGTCGAATATTCAGTAGGCGCCCATCCGTCCGGTACTCAGCCTCAACACCGTCCTCCCCAAAATCCTGCAAAGCAACTCTTAGCATGGCAGTCAAATATAGACTAAATTGGGATGGAACCAGGACACAACCCTTCATCACGCCAGTGACAATGTCAAAATCATCAGAGGTGGATCCACACGATTGCACCTTCGCCAAATGAACGAACTTACCTGGACATCCAAACTTACCAAAGCATCGTCCACAGCGCCTCACGGCTCACGGGATCGAACGCCTTGGTGATGTCTACGAAGAGGGTATACAGGGTTGCGCTCTCGGCACTTCTCTTGAAGCTGTCGAGCAGCGAACACCAGGTCGATCGTACTCCGATTCGCCCGGCATCCGCATTGCTCCTCAGGAACATTGGCCTCTAAGACATTCGTATTCAGCCGGTTCAGAAGGATTCTGACAAACACTTTGACTGCGCAGCTTAGCAGACTGATGCCCCGATAGCTGTCGGGGCATTGCTTGCTACCCTTACTTTTAAACAAAAGTATTATCACAGCATCCTTGAAATCTTGTGGCATCACCTCGTGCTCCCAGATGGAGTGAACCAGCTGGAACAGTGCACGTTCCATCGCCGGTCCACCATTCTTCGGGATTTCGCCTAGCAATCCATCTTCACCTGCAGCCTTCCCGTTGCGAAGTTTACCAATCACTCTGCAATTCTAGTAAATCAAGGGCGAGAGTAAGTGAAGGCTTGATGGCCTGTTGCGGCAGGCAGTTCATGGTCAACCAATCAATGGTAACAGGACGATTTAGGAGGCTACCGAAGTGTTTGCGCCAGACCCTCACGATGTCCTCTGACTGGGTGCACGAACAGTCGGTGTTCACGTCTACCAGTACTTTAGTAGACTGGATCGATGGGCCGAAGATCGTTCCGAGCGAATCGTAGAACTCCTAATGTTGTCGACAATCTGCGAAGCCCTGAATCCGCTCCCCCTGATTCATCCACCAGTTGTCCTTGATTCCGCGAACACGCTCGGCCAGTTGACGGCGGATACTTCGGAACATCGCCTTCTTCGCTTCATTGCCCGGGTCCATTGTGGAGGCAGCAAACGCAGTATTCTTCTGTCGTACCGATAACCGCGCTGTTGTCGTCGAACCGGTCCGGACGTTTCTGGCGTTTGAAACCAATCGTTTTGGTGGCTGCCTTCGTGATCCGTTCCCTGATGAACTGCCACATGCCCTCAGGGGTAATGAACACAGGAGCGTCTTACAGACAAGTGGCAATCGCATATTGAAAAGCAGCCCCAGCTCTGGGGTTCTTCAATCGTTTGACATCCAACATCTGCCGTTGTCCAAATGATCCACAATAAACGGGCTTGCTTACATGGCTAAACAATTTGGTCCCGATCAATCTATGATCGATGCTGAATTCAGCGCTGCGCATCATTCGTATGATACGCACTTCACGAGTATCGCACTGCCACACAATCACGTAATCAAACAAATGCTGATGACCGCTTCGTGAATGGGTCCACGTCGTGATGTCGCTCGCATCCAACTGGAATAGGGTGTTCGTGATAGCCAGCTCGTGAGTAGCACATAGGTGGAGCAGACGAGCATCGCTCTCGTTGACTGAATCAATGCCGTAGGGTCCGAGGACTCCAGGCCAGGCTTCCGAGTCGCGTTCAACTGGCGCATTTATTTCACACAAAACAGACAATCGGTCACTTACCCGCACCGACAGAATTGTGGCGGACAGTCGTTTGTATCGTCAGTGTGACACATAGTTGAAACATAAACACTTATGTATATGGCACACTTACCTCGACCGAGTCGCAGGCGCATAGACAGCATTCGAGGGCTGATGCCGTGTGGTTCGCCTATCATCAAAGCGCTGATGCGATCAGCGACTGCGAAACAAAAACCATGCTCTCGAGCACCGTCTGTCGGGTAACCTATCCAGTAGAAGGTGTACCCGGCAACTGCTCCCCGTAACTTACCTTGGTCCGCAAGCCTTGTATCGCTCAAGGCTGCTACGTCGATTTCATAGCGACGCAATTCCATCGCGATCAATGCAGTGCGCCGTTCTGGCCGTCCTCTGGAGCTGCATCGATCCAGCAGCGTGCGCACATTCCATGCTCCAACACAGCGTCTCGCGTCCCCGGGCCTGTTTCAGGTTGGTCTTCGGGTAATTGAAACTTGAGTGAGCATTATGTGCTTAGGGATTGATATTGGGTGGACAGTATGAGGGTGAGTGATTGGCAATAGCATATTTTCGCCCATCCACCCTGCCATGTGCAGCGGATAGGGTGACCCGTCTTATCCTGCGTGACGGCCGATGCAGTATAATATGTAGTTTATTTTGTATCACCATCGTTTTTGTGTGCATCGGATACTGCCAGGACGACCAGACCTAGACAGGAGAGCGATTTGGGCCCTCAACCAAAGCCTTTGGCTCAAAATCCTGTACCGCAAGGCAGCAGATGATACACACGCACACATACGCATCAGCCTCAACCATCCAGAACAGGCTCGATAGTCACAACCCAAGACATTCGGTACATTCACATAGAGGTAATACTGCACCGACAAACCAATCACATACAGAGAATCAGATCAGGTAAAAAAGAAAATAACAAACCAAACCAAAACAGAACACACTGACACCGTACACAACAAACGCCTCACAACGGACGCATCTGCCTTTTGCCTGGCTACTCCCCTTTGACCAATCTGATATGGTTTAACCTGCAACGACCTAGGTTGCAGTCAGTACAGCCTTCCGGATCAGAACAGCACACAAGCCTGACCACCACGCCAAGGTAGCAGAAAAGGTCAGGATAATAGGATTCACACACACACACACATGCGCAACAAAATAAAGGAACAGCTAAACTTAGATTGGGTTCAAGTTAAAATTATGAATGATTGGATCACAAGCGTTATACGATCAACATTCTGAAAGGTACCCGATAGAGGAGAAACGTGAACAATGCAATCTAGTTGACTAAAAGTTGGGTTGCATTTATTGAGTTTAGATCGTGAGGCGTATGCTCCTACGCGATAGGCAGGCTACGAATTTTTCTGTCGTAATTTCACTTCCAGTGATCGCTTCGTAATGATCATTGCATCTTAGCATGCACCAACCATTTTTAACTATCTGTAGTTAGTAGACACAGCAACGCTTATCCGCCAAATGACTTTGGAGAAGTATCGAATGGAACGAGGATACATCACACAATGTCTACTTCAATTTGCGAAGGCATGTGTAGGGTAGAGTGCATTTTCTTGAAGTGTGACGATCAGAACGAACGGTTTCGCACCAAAGGCTCGCGGACGCCTCAAAATGAGGAGAGCTTATTGTCTTGTTCGCGACGCACTACTGGATCCAATTGGTTACCTATGATTCAATCAGTACTTGAACTGTACAATGAATCGCACCAACCTACTGATGTTTGGTCCGTTGAAGAGCACCATGACACAGTCTTGCTGGTCCTACTGCTTATCGCGGGTTCTAACCCGGAAACAAAATTCGACACGTCGATGTCATTAGTGTTTAGAATCAAACGGGCCGACACAATGAGTTTGGTTATGCTAAGTTCTTCTAACATGTTTGCGGAGTGCAAGTACATGAGTGGAAATCAGCCGCTTTAAAAGCGAAAAACAGCAGACAACTGTTTGTCAAAACATATTCTACACTTAAAAGACCGCGAAGGTTTACACGGAGGAGAATAACAGCGGAAGGTGTAGAGAAAGACATCGTACTATTGGTGCGTCAGACTCTGCAAGAATCCACACATAAGCTAGCTCAAACAACATTAACGAGCTAGTGGTCTATCCATTGAGAACTGAGTTGTTTATGGTTCCATCTCTGTAAATTTTTCGCATCGTAGCTTTAAAAGAAAATAAATGGTAAAGCCTGTGCAGTTTTCCAAGTGACCCTCAAAAGTAGACATCACTGTCACTGATGAAGCATTCTTGTATATTCAAGGTATAGTAAACAGATGAAATCAAAATCAGCTAAACCCAAATGGAATGTTATAATTGTTCTATATCTTCGATCAAAAGATTATCTTATTGTTTAAGGCGTATGTCAGTATATTTTGGGGACCATATATCTCAACGGTATGAAGGAATGATAGCACGTAGAACTTTCTGTAGACTTCTGTGGCCATCAGTATCAGACAATAAAGCCTGAAACGACGAGCCCGAATCCATTTTCGATTAAATCGTTCAAATAAAGTTCAAATAAGTTTACAGCATCAGTCTACCGGGATGAAGTACATTTTATTCTCCAAAAGTGTACACCGACAGCCCACGACTGGCAAGATATGTGCCCACGTCCACCCTTAAAGTGACATACGAAAAGTGATAAATGCTTTTGCCTATTTGAATAGGTAGGTGCTCAGTGAAGTAATCAGTGGTTACCTGTTAAAGACCAAAATGGCGTTTATCAATCCGTACTGTTTACAGTTACTAAAGGGTGAGTAAACTCTGCGTCCATGTGCCTTGTCTTGACACATGGCTTTGAAACCTGACCTACTCGAGCGGAAGATGCACATCGATTATCCACCATTGAATCTTGTTGCTTACGCACAGTTACTCGTGTATGGTGGAACCACTTATCAACAACCAAAATACTAGATAATGTAACACCAGGGGATGGCGAGCTGAACACTCTCAAACATAACGTGATCGCTTGTCACGGATATCAGTGGCTAGAACGTAACCTTTATATGCCACCACCCTGCTTGATTCACCAGCCTGGTTTGTGTAATCCGAGGTCCTGGTGCCAAGGTACGAAGCGACTGATGCACAGGGCCATATTGTAAGAGACGTCTGAGGTTGGAGTCTACTAGACAAGGCTCAGAATGGTAACCAGAGGGAATTTATTACATTTTGAATACCAACCTATTTTACTGAGATGTTTCATGTTGTGTAGTAGTGTTTACTCCTTTACTATATAATGTATATTTCTTAACCACTGAGACACCTTAGCTTAATAGGTTGTACTAGGTTTGACGCAAACATGCATAGTCCAATTTCACAAGGCGAATTAATTCCGCCGTAACTACCACCTTACTCAGATGTGGAAGGCTCGTCAGGACTTACTTCTAATCTAGCACAACATGTCGCTTATCATCAAACACTCTGAGGAGTGATTGACTCAGACGCAGCTAGAATATACTGGGTTAATGTCTCAACGGCTAAAATGGCCAATAAAAATAGGGAGTTAGGCACGGGCCAAAACCACGAAAAAATACGACACTTAAAAAAGCTTAACAAAGGCAGTTGTCTTTTGTTCTTCCTTATGAATTTGTGTTTATTTATTACGTTGCCACTTCGTGGACTGTTATCTGGACCAACTGTGGCCTGAGACATAGTATCCACGGGTAAGGCTCATGCTAGAAAATGATGAAGCGGGCGATTACACAACGAAAAGTACACGTAACCCCATGTCATCCGTTTACACAGGATGGAAGGATAGGTGAAAATAGCGTTTAACTCGGTTCTAGTTAGACTGTGATCTACAACTAACTGAACGTGTTCACCTCCGTTGAGAGGCACTTTCGACGTCAGATGCTGGGTAACTATACAAGCCATGCTTATGCCCTCTCGAAACGTCCGCATTAACTGTCACAAGACAAGCCACTATATAGAGAAGTGTGTACGATGTAAGGAGATGGTTGTAGGCCCACGGACTCCTAGGTAAGACATGCAAGCACAACCGATAACTCACTTATGCCGAGCCAGTAGCGAAGAGACGTGAAAAGCAGACGACGTGGAAAACAAGCACACGATGGCTAACTCGTAGAAGATTGCGGTGGATACTTCAGCTAGAGTGGTCGCTTTCAAATAAAGTCGAAATAGACCGTAGACGCTGATGGGAATCCAGGGAACGTGAGTGGCACAATTGGCTGTTTGTTCCACTGTGGCTGGACAATAAGGCTGTCCTGGTGGCGCTGGGGTGTTTTTCCATCTGATTTCCCTCCTCATTATCCATGATGGGGAGACGAATTAGGACGCAAACATTACGACCCGAGCATTAAATGTGGGCGTGCCGAGGTGGGGCCCGAGCATACATATAGCCATAAGCAAAAAGGGTTGCTATAACTCCCATCTCTCTGGTAAACCTTACGGTTTTTATTTCACCTGTTTCTTCCATTGGATCGCCTGGACCGCGGCGGAATGGAAAGCAATTTCATTGAATGTGCTTGCTGTAACTATTTATGTCAAGGTCACGATAAACCGGACGGCGCTGTCAGGCAAAGCAAAGTGATCCATTTACTGATCGGAGTGGATAAACTAATCGAAGTATTCCCGAAGATTCGTCTAGACACTCAAACTAACCTACCTAATGTGGCTTTTGAACTGAACCATATACTAGGTTGCACCGTTTGTAATGTTCGCTTATTGTTTTTGGCCATTCGAGCTTACTTTAGTGAATGGGGCGTTTATGTCTGTTTTATGTAATTGGCTCTCGTTAACTTTACAGGTGCTTCTTTTGTTGCAAGCTTGTTCAGAAACGCAGATTTTGTCCTCCGAGTTTCCGATAAGTGTTTCGGTTACACATGGGAGTGTTTTCCGGACTACTTTTAGCTCAACTTGTCAAGACAGCGAATGTGATATGCAGCCAGACTTTATAATTACCTCTGTTGACACTTATTTATATGTGATTGGTTGAGACAGTGATACTCACTTCGCCACACATTGGCTGTTTGTACTTGTGTGTGCACCTATCCGGTTTGCTTTAAATGTTTTCACCTTCATTACGTTTGTATTAAATTTCCTATCTTGCAGTCCATACGATGCTGGTAGTCCTACTCTTGGTTCACCACCCGCGGGTGACGAACTGGATGAGTCTGTGGGCACGAACGGTGAATTCGTTGACAATCCGACCATCACGGCTAGTTTACTGTCAGGTTTTGCCTTTGAGCGGGCGGTCGCCTCGGTGGTTAGTAAGCATGCCTTGCTGATGGACTCAAGTGTTACGGATTCCCTCCACACCTATCCACCCCATGTTGACACCGATGATGATGACGGTTTTGGCACTGGCGACGCTCGATCTGCCTGTTCATCAGCTTCGACCACGAACTCGTCCTCGGCCAATGGGACCTCCTCCAACTGTGCGAGAGAAGCATCGGATAATCAAGGTTCCACGGCTTACGTCAAGCCGGGACGTCCATTGAACGCGTCACATCGATCTGCCAGCCAAACAGACGTCACCCCGACGAAGGACCAGATGCCTGTAAACAAAACACGTTCGGAAGCATCTGACGATTCTCAACCCTCACCTGTTTATGAGTTGTTCTCTATTATGGTTCATTCCGGTTTCATCAATGGAGGTCATTATTATGCTTACATTCGGTAAGTTTACATTATCCTGACACACTTTGAATTACACAAGTAGTGTGCTCTTCGAGTCGGTATCTCGTTCGGTCTAGTCAGGTTTCGCTATTTCTTGTTTATAACAAAACCAACTTTTTGCCTGTCAGCATATGTCGGTCTGTGTGGCCCTAAACAAGCTTTTGTTCATGTTGCCCAGTACTTTTATGTTATCAGCTGTGGTACTTAGCTCGGAATTTGACTGTTTTATATCGATTTGAACCATAGTTTCAGTCACCACTAGTTTGAATCGTTCCACTTCAACAATCCCCGTTGCCTGAGCAAACACTGTGAGATTATAGCTCACAAGTGTGCTAACTTACGTTCACATTTGCTACTTCATGTGGGCTTTTTCTTGTTAAGTATATGCGCGAGAACGTCAAGTAGACGTTGCTGTGAGTTTATAAATCACATTCTATGAGAACTTGAGGTTAATCTGTCGTTTGATTTTGGTAGGCACTTGTGCTAGCAGATACAGTTATTTTGGACTACGGTACTTCATTTCCTGGACTGGTAGCAATGATTTCGTTGTTTTTGTTAGAGGAACTTCTTGAGTCGTTTGTCTATGGGGTTTGACTGACTCTCTTTTCATGTTAGCTCTTCATGAGCCATTATCCTCTTGTCCGCGTTCACATTATTCGCGTTTGGTTACCCGATTCGTTTGATTATCTAGTATACTTCTTGAAACTTGCTTTGGCGAATGGTATTTCGTACGTATGTTCTACCCACTATTTTAATAAGTGCACCAGGTGTGAAGTCAAATTTTCAAGTCATGCTTCACAATGTAGGTCTCCAGCTTTCGATGCTGTCAGACTAGTCGGTCACCACCGAACCTTCCCAATAAAATTACTTACTTGTGTTTCAGGTCTCATCCTAATAGCCGTGGTGATCCTAATGAATTTAGTCGCGTGGGGAACCATTTTAGTTGTTGTCGTTGCGTCCTGCCTGTTCGCTGTTCCAGGAACCACTCAGGTGGTATTCTCAAGACAGAACTGCATTGGAAACCGCAAGGTCTTTCTATATCTGACTGATGTTTCCAAATATGTGCTACCTCCCACACTAACCATGTTCGATGTGTCTTTTTGGTAACGAAGTCCAATGTTGGATTTCCTGAAGACGTAGTAAAATGAGAGATCTAGTTTCAGCCACATAAAAGCGTTGTACTGTTGCGCGTTCTGTCCCCTGACCACTCAACGAGATAATCTGACGTGTTGCTCATCCGAGTTGAATAGCTCACAAGCTGGTATACGTAGCAATGCCCCAGTGTCAAAATAGAGAATGGTAATGCAACGGCTTGTGCATGTGTAATGCATGCAACAGTATTTTAACCACTTAAAGCAGGTTCTACTGTCAGGCTTTGTTATTTCATAGTTTGGCAGCCGTATTGACTGCATTGACCTCATACTACACAGGACTAAACTATCGACCACATGAGCTTACCGGTAGTACTCAGGTAGCCCGATTACCTTAGAAGAAGGTAGTAACTGTCCGATCACTAATTAATAGCCCTGGGTTGAGGACTTCTAAGGCCACATTCACGTCATTAGACTTATTGGATGATATCTTAGTTACTGGGATAAAACTTGAACATCATTCCTTACAGATCGCAGCCTTCACTTTCTGGTGGACCTTTCAGCCAGCTTCTTTAAAAAGAGCACTAGGGTTGCGCTTATGTTAGTGCTCGCTGGTAGTGCGTATTCTTGTCACAAGTGATTGTGGCTGAACGTTTGCATATGATTACTCAGTGAAGCCTTACGTGCTTTATGTCAATGGCACAGTGGTCAGCGCAGCTATCCGTTAAAAGCGTTGTCGAAGTATGTCATCATCCTAGGAAAGATATGCATCGGTGTCGAGCTCTCAGCAGAGTCCTTTTTGATATGGGTTAGCTGAAGAGTCTATGGAAATGTGAAAGCTGCGATCATTTGTGAGCGATGTCCATTTATCAACCAAACCTTCCATTATTTATCAATAACTTTGCAATCTCTTTCTACAAAATCAGCACCGGGTTTTGCCCCTCAGCTGCAATTTACCAATACGAGGCTGAACGTGAGTAGTTGTCCCCGGCGCTGCCCGAAATATCTTGTCATTCCAAGTTGATCATAACATAGATATAAGTAGTTGTGAAGTCAAATCCACAACCGAGTCGATGACG
>JTDE01003229.1:19600-52875 GCA_014338405.1 Paragonimus skrjabini miyazakii | reverse complement strand
CATTGACTTCTGAGTCTGGGCACCGCTGCGCGCACTGGATGTACTCGAAGCCGCATCAGGCTTTTGCGAAATACTAGATGTTTTTTGACTGTATTGGATAATGCGCCGGTGGTCACCGTCAACCGTTGGGCGATCGGAGTACCGTTTGTTTGAGGGTACTTTTTCTAACCCCCTTCTTCCTGATACGGAAGACAACAGTGCTGCAACTATGAAAATAGTTCTGCTGTATGCCCATAGGATCGTGCCTCACTACCTAAGCACTCCTACGCGGTCAGTAGTGCGACATACAATCCTATGAGTGTAACTGCTTTTCGTCTGACTGCTCCCCTTTGGCCTGTCTGACAAGGTTGCACCTGGAGGGACCGGAGTCCTAGTCAGCATCGCCCGCCGGCTCAAAACAGTACACAAGCCCGACCACCTCGCCAAGGTAGCAGTATAGGTTGGGTAGCACACCATTGTCATAATCATTATCGTAGCAGCCAAGAGCCTGATCTGAAGCTACTGTGGCTCCGGTCACTGCTCACCTCAACAGTCACGTGGACTATCCTAGGAGAAAATGTTGCTAAGAAAGTTTAAAATAATAAAAGAAGATTAAGCGGAAGAACGCCAGGAACGCAGGAACGCCATTGACTGCGACACATCGCCATTTCGGAAAGCGTCTCCAACCATTGGTTTGAGTTATCACGAGTACCCCATTCAGGCAGGCGACACTTACCCACTTTGCTCAGTGGGACAGTCAGGCTGCTCATATTTCGTGACCACGTTGTTGCTTGACCATCACGCGGTTTCATCCAACTGTTAATGGTCTCAGTATATAATGCCCGGTACGGTAAACGATCAGATGACATTCGGAGTACGTGATCCAACCAGAGCATACTGTGCAACCTGTTCAGTTGACCAATTGGGCCGCGCATCCCGAACGTTCCGGAATACGCGCCAGTGAACAACATTATTGCTCACGTGATCAGTCCATGTGATGAGGGCTAATTGGCGGAGACAACGATGGTCAAACACAGCAAGCCTGTGGACATCTTCCTTGCAAACAGGCCACGTTTCCGAACCATAAAGCGAGATGAAACACACACAGGCATTATATACTCTTCCTTTCTGCGACAACCGAACGTCTTTTCGACACCACAGATAACACTGGCTGGCACACCGGATCAGCCCTGTTTCCTCCTAAGTAAATCGTGCACTTTCTTAAAAATTACCCAATCAAATGCATCCCAGTGACCCTACCTGCCAACAGTTGTGCAGTAATGCTCTGGAGCATTTTGCTTGATTCCATGTGATCTTACTTCATATCCATTTATCTGGTCTCCCAGCTCGTCCACGTTATTTACGTTCTTATTTTCCGCAACTTGGCATGTTTTGTGTGACGACTATTTTCCTTCTGTCACATTCCTGCCAGTTTGAAGCACACACGCGAGCTCCAGCAGACCATCAAACCGTACAGGCTGTGGTCAGCTTGTATAAGGATCAAACACTTCAGGAGGCCGCAAACATTGTTCGTGAGGTAAGTTTATTTTTCCGTGGTGCACCAGTAACATTGACAACGAAACTAATTGTGGTTTTTAAACCCGGGATGTGATTTTTTTATATTGTTAAGAGATTTGCCCCAGAAAATTGATCAAAAAGCTGTTAGATTCAGTTAACTTCGGTTATCAGTACACACCCATTTTCTGTTTTGCGTCTTACCAATGACTACAATGGCTCGAGCCGCTGCCCTACAAAATGTGAAAGCTTTTGTACTATTAAGACTTGCGGGCTGGAGGCCGCAGTAAAATCTCCGTGTCCATTTCTGTCAGAACCGATACGCACGTCGACAAGGAATGTTAACACTACTCCATTCAGTTAAGTGGATGCTGTTAAATTATTGCGTGGTTTGTCCATTGGAGACTTGGTTAGATGAATTTAACCATCGCTCACGTCTTATTCTAATCAAACGCGAACATTATTTTTGATCCAGCTACGATCGTTAAAGAGCTTATTGTATTCAAATCTTTCGCGATTTATTAGCTGATACGCTGTACATTTAGTCTTTAGCGGCAACGGAGACATCATTAAATAATTGTATGTGTTCATTCGAACTGTCCATGCTCTTGTTTGATGAAGTAGACGTATATGACAATGTTATCGGCTCAAAACCGTCGAAATTTGAAGCACGATTCTTTGCGTGCTCTGTTTATTCGTTTGTAGCTTGTGTAAAGTTCGCATAAAGTACATGCATACACGTGAAGTCTTCAGTTTTACCACAATCTTTCTCCTCTACTAAATCTGAGTGGACTACTGAAGGTAGCTAGATGATTTCGAAGGCTAAAACTAAAATACACCATTAGTATGCTGGATTATTGGAGGACGTTCCCTGGCAACGATGCGAGTGACCACATGATCGTCAACTTGATACACAACAGTATATGCACAGCGGAAATAGGTTGTATGAAGACCGGTTATCGCACGCTTATTTGTTTTGTCTTTCGTAGTGAATTAGTGATTTATCTTTAGCTTGTTATAAGAATGCCAGCTAATCGTCTGCCACACCGAACACTCTTTGCCGACGCTGCTATCGATTGGCATAGGATGCGAGGTGGGCAGATGATGACCTGGCGTAAGGAGACGAAGTCGTTCACCAAGACGTTAGTCAATGTAAGTCGGGTTAATCTCCTCGCTGGAGACCTCTTGCTTCACAAAGTCAGTAGCTGGGAACGTTAGATGAGATGTCGACCAACCGGGCTCAGTGGTGTTAACGTTTTCGTTGTTTGATCGAGTTGTCCGTGAAGTAAGTGCACTTAATGACGGGGGGGCAGTGAAGTTCGTAAGGCAGTGACGCCTTACTTCCACCTACAGCTTGGTTGTTTGTTTGCGAACTGTAGGCACCTTGATGTTGGATGTTCGAATATAGACGTGGCTATCTGTTTAGTTGTTCGACCTCTCCCTCCCTTCTTTTTCCTTCTCTTTCTGTACATGGTTGCTTTTTTCTCCGTAGTCGTGTGGCAGTTAAGTATATGTGTGAACCTGAACCACTGATATATTGGTGTCTATGATAATGATGATGATTTGTTTCTCGTATGACTACCTAGTATGACCTAGTCTTTGTATTTCCACTTTCTATTCAATCTGCCCTTTCAGACTCTTTTACCCGACTACAAGGACTTATCCGCACCACATTGTCGTATCGTACAGTACGCTACTTCCAGTGATTCGTTCGGCAAATCCGCTGATTATGTACTGTGGCATCGTCCGGCCACCGGAACAGCTGAATCACAACAGATGTTCTGCGGACCCTTCCTGCCCGATGATCACAGCGGGCCTTCGTGTGACAGGGACACCTCCCGTCAACCATCTTATGAGGTTCGTTGGATCCGTGTTGGATGTGGGTGTTAAGATTACATACACACTTACGTATACATACGTTTTCAGTCTTGCTCTTATTATTGTGATGAATGACCAAATCGAAGGCGCGACTATTCAAAGACTGGAATATATCGGCGTGGTGGTGAGCTATTTATAAAGTCCTCAGCGGATGGATTACGGACGACCGGAAAAGCCATAACTCAACGAAATCGGACCAACAGGCGAAAAACGGCAAGCAGAAACCGCTGCGGCGTTATGAGCTGGGATTTCCGTTCGTGAGCTCTCGTATGGCCTGGAATCGTTTGAGTTGTACACTAAAAATCGTGCTTCATTGGACGACGTTTTTTTTTTACATTATCTTCAGGTTTGGACTCTTGTTTGCTTTGGCTTTAAATGTTCATATCGAATTTGTGCATGAGGATATGGTGTTTTGACTCGAATGGTCTTTCATCGCAACAACATTCTAGGAAGACTCCGCGAGTATAAGATTGTTCAGACTATTCTTGTAATGTCGTAAAACAAAATGCTTAACGGCCATGTTTTTGGTAACATCTCATTGAGTTGTTACGTTTTTAAGATTCCCAGTTAGAAGTGTCACGAATACATCTCAGTATTGCTCACTGTTCACACGACGACTTCCGTAGTGTTAACGAAAACCATTTGAACGTTAGCTGAATGATACTAATTGGCCGAGTTGTTGGCGCACGTTATTGATTGCACCGTTCTTCTGTACCATTTATCAGAGCATCCCTAGTCAGGCAGGCGGCACTTTCCAACTTTACTCAGCGTACAAGTCGCGGTCCTCATACTTCGTGGGTATTTCATTACCGAATCGCGTTGTAACTTCCCCCAGCTGTTGGTGGTCTCGGCTAAGTGTTTGGCGTAGTAAACTGTCAACTGGCATATGGTACACGTCGCCTTACATTTCACGGAACGTTCGTTCGTCCAGAATTGTTTGAATACACGTTGACGAATATCTGCACTGTTCGTACGGATATCACGCTCTTATTATGTTAATTAACATTGTAAACGATGATCAGTTATTGCAGGTATGTTAGCTGTGCCTCCACGAACAGACTGTTTCGAATTATGGAAATTGACTTGCCGTACATCGCCATTTCACGTTCACTCTTTCAACTCATTTACTCGGATAGGGGTTAACCATGGGCTTTGGCAGCGGTCGAACCAGCATCAGAAAAAAACCGTCCATACGCAGCAAATACCTCATCAGTTGAGCTACGAAGCTATTGTGAGAACTCGGAAATTTCACGTTCAGACTAGGCGTAAATATGTCACCGGATTGACATGCTCATCCACAGGTCTGTTCATAACAGATCGACCTTTGAGGGGGGACATTACTCCCACTTTCTGAGTCTTGTTCCCATAGTGACCCGCATGGTCAGCTGAAGTGGAAATGTGATCTCATAAATTAAGTGAATCATTTTGACTCCTACCTAACCAAGGCAGTAGAGAAAGAATGATGTGATCTCCAGAATAGATCGTATCGGCATCCATACCAGGGATCATGAAATACAAATGCAGGGCAGCAGTATGTGTAGGTATTTTATGATCATGCTCTGAACTGTAGAAATGCATTCAGTGAAAGTCGCGACCACTGATCAGCATAGAGGTGAAAAAAAGACGATAAAACTTGTCTTCGATACAGTGGTGGTAAGAATCTAAATGAAAAAAATCATTTGTTCTTTTTCGGAAGTCCCAAAAAGTTAATCAGTTTGAGGTGAACTTGAGTTCCCAGGAAAATTTCGTTACAGTCCACTTTGTCGTTTGGTTCCTAAAGAGGAGAAGGTGCATATGTCAGATGCCCTGACACCAAATCCGAAAGACTAACTCAAAACATATATCTCAGTAGCTTGTTGTAAAATGTAAATTTGAGAACTTCCCAACCGCAGATAATGACAACGATTAAGATGTCACTTGCCATTTTTAAAATGCGTAACTATACGTCGATTCGTGTTTAAATGGCATTAACCGACAAATCACGATACCTAGCGCTTTCAAGAGCATTCCGATCTACCATGGTGACTGCCATCAACGATATAAGTGTGAGTAAACAGGCTGTGCTGCTCCAGTATCTGCACCTAAAATCGATACCTGCCGGTCGTATATCTTTCGTTTAAGCATAAAATCTTTGAACATGCATGACATTCACACTCACAGAGTGGCATATTACCCTTTACCCGACTTTAAACCACGCGTCTTCAAAGAATGTCAGCATGCCTGTTTCCCCCATTCAATTTGTATGTGTAAAGTGAGGGTCGTGCTTACTTGCCCACTCATGCTCGAAGACGATCTGGAAATCTGAAGCCCCTACGTACCCGGCTTTTTTCTGCTAGTCCTTATAAAGTTCTTCGCACCACTCTAGCGCTAATTGGATTAACCTTCGTTTTTTAGTTTCTGATGGTGTCTTTAAAATTAAACTTAGGAATCACACATGTGAGCGATGACGCTGATAATACTGAACTTAAAAAAAATCAAAATGATTTTTTATGGTAAAACAACTTGATCTAGAATATTTTCAACCGATTAGTTCGTAACTAACAATTTTTACGGGTTTATTCCGTAGGTATCGGACACCTCCACTCCTGTTTGTACAATGGAACCGGCTGCGATTAGTTCCGATCCTAACAGTCTGGTCACAGTCGGTGAGTTCTGCGAGAATAAACGACATTATCCATTCAAGCTCTGGCTCGAACACCGTCTCCACGTGCCTGGTAGCGTGGGATATCTCTTTCCTTCGCAATCCAACCAAATAACACCGTGGCCTTCGTATGAACCGAAAGGTGTGAATCTCTACTTCTATGTTTTTTTGTTTGTTTGCCTTGATACTTGGACGTCACATGTTACTCATTGTTCAATGTATGTGCGCATAATGAATTCGTCGGTAGGTTGAATTGTGATAGCGCCGACTCTTCCCATGCATGTGTCGGTTTCTTTCCGTGCTCTAGAGCTGGATAAGTTATCATCTGATGTACACCAGTCATGCTACCTGTCTTCTAGTATCGTTGCTTGGCACGAGGAGGAGAACGTTTTACTATCATCTGTTACGGCCATCCCAACTCTATCTAGCATTGACTGTTAATTCTGCACTTTATAGTTATACATGGACTGAAACGCTCTTGCTAGTCGTCTTCTCGTTGGTCACGACGGTTATTTACGTGTACTGTTTTTTTTGACGCTGGGTTGTTAAAATGAAAACCTGGAGGTATTTCGGCTTGTGTGTCAGCAATGCATGTTGCGCTAAGCCCACTCCATCCACGCATGTAAACTGAGTCGGACTAGAAATAATCCGGGTCTAGATCCGCTGATCTATTTTTTGGAAAGTGTGAGTTGTTATACAATGTTTCTTTCAGGAAGAAACACTCTTATCCAGAAAAAACTTTTATAAGACAATTTTTCAAGTAACCATCTGTTGAATAAAGCACCCAGAACCACAGTTCTTATTGATTGCAGATAAGCCCAGGTCTCCATTTCAACATTTTATTCGACATTCCTCTATCGGATTTTCGCTGTTCGATTTGAGATTTGTGAAATCACTGTTTTTTTAATCTGCCTTGTTTGGTGCCCACAAGGGGCGTGTTACAATTGTGCTACAATGTTTGGCTGCTTGGTACTAATCCCCTTATTCCACCTTGTTTAAAATGCACTGGTAGCTTATTCAATCACGACCCATTTGATTTCATTGTCCTTGTACTATTCAAAGTCGAGTTGCTATATAATCTGGCGAAATACACTTGAGCGGGAAACATCGGGAACCGCATATCTATCCATGATCATTCCTCTGTGTATGGTCTAGGCAGTTGAATGAGCGGTCTTTAATGGGCTTCACGTAGACGCCCATACAGTATCCCATCCTTCACTGTGTACAATTTTTATATTGGTTGTTCGATACCATGATGCTTTTGAAGAAAATTATCTCTCTCTCTTTCCCTCTCTAAACATGTGTAAATTTCCACGCTGGTTTTTAGGCATAACCCTGCATGTGGCTCGAGTAGATATCGTACGGAACCTTGTCTATCCGGCTGAGAAAATTTGGCTCGCCTCTTCTGCGACTGTACATCACTTGATGTATAACATTTGGCAGGTATGTTTGAAAAATCCAGTTCCGTATAAGAGATATGTTACTTACAAATTGATTTTGTGGGTATTTATTCATTTTTTCTCATTATACCTAAAGCGGACAACAATTACTGAATTTTCTTCATTAAGGTTGGGTAGCTGGCGTAGCACTGAATAATGGATGATGCGAGAGTTGTGTACCCATATTTGACTTTCTAACAGGCAACAAAATAATCAATCCGCCATGAAATGAGCGGTTTTGGTTCTGTGATTTGCGCTCCGTTTGGATTTACAAACGTATGCCTGACACTAAAAAAACGGCATTTCTTGAAAGTGAGCACTTTGTTCAACACTTATTTATTATACTTGGTTTAGCCAAATTTTTGTTTAATCGTTAGGATATTCAAGCCTGTTGTCATGCCACCTCACTCTTGTGAAGAATAATCGACATTTACATTCGGCTGTCTCACTTGCACAGAAGAATAGGGGATTATTATCGTTGCTTTCGTTAACTGATACATACACTAAATGCATCATCATCACAGCAGCCATGAGCCTGACCAGAGGGTACTTTGGCTGGGGCCGCTGCCCACCTCAACAGTGACGTGAAATATCCGCGTACTCCAGATCGGTCAATCTAGCGTCAGAAAGAAATTCAACACGAAGCCCACTGGATTCCCGGAGCGCACCCTCCAGAATGTTGTCCATGACAAAATTGAACAGGAAGGGGGAAACCGTCACCCCTGACGAACACCACTAGAAGTGATGAACGCCCGAGACAGTTGTCCATAAACTCTCACCCTGCTTGCAGATTGAGCATACAGCGATCTCAATAGATTCACGTATTTCTCTGGTACTCCCTTGCGAAGGAGATAGCTCCAGAGAACGTTACGAGCAACTAAATCGATGGCAGCCTTCAGGTCCAAAAAGACCACGACTGTCGGCTGTCTATAACAGTGCCGACGTTCCAAAAGCCGTCGCAAGGTAAAAATGTGCCCAACGCATCCTTGACCGGATCGGAATCCTGCCTGTTCTTCGCGTACCTGACTTTCTCTGGACTTGGTGAGCCGACGTAAAATGAGGCCACTGAGTAATTTGGACGCAATAGACACCATACTGATGCCTCTGTGGTTGTCACAGGGATTTCAGGCCCCCTTTTTGAAAACGGGAATGACTGTTGACAGGCACCAATCATGAGGCACCTCTTCAGTCTCCCAGATCGTCTGGAGGAGTTTTGTCAGTTCTGTTATCAACCTCTCCCCACCATTCTCCAAAAGCGAAGTAAAGAGGAGATCTGGATTGGGAGCCTTATTACGTTTCAATAACTTGAGCTCCAGAACCCCTTCTGCTTCCGACGGAGGGCGTCTGAAAAGTAATAACTGACCATTCGGGTACCGTCGTCCACATGATCTGGTTGAGGCCAACTGAACCGTTCTTCAAAATGTTCAGGCCATCTGTCAAGTCGGCGCGATTGACTGGTGATAAGTGGACCATCTTTTTCGCATATGGTCTCACTTACACCAACTTGACTAATGCAAGTTACACAACGTTACCTACGGCCATTCCGCCCCCCACATTCCTATGGGACGCCACATTTTAGTATTCTATGTCCAACAAGGAGTGCTTAGCTGATTGGTACAGAAAAGTTACTGACAACAATTGCAATGACAATTAGCGTTTTTTACCCTGGTCAGATGAATATTCAATCAGTGCACACGTAATGATGCAGCTCGTAGCAGACGAGAGTCGTGCTACTTTCACGCTAGGTCCGATCCGACTGAATGAAGTTAACTATCCTTGCGTATTTTTTGTTCAACAGTAAGAGAATTTTTCCAGCCTTCTGTACTCAGTCTCGTACCACTGCTCTTTTTGCACTAACAAATCTCATTTTGTGAATGCTTCTTATTTTCGTGCTATTGAATGATGTTCGGGATGATTTGATTGCATATCACTAAAACTGAGAGTAAATTCTACGGTTCTGTTTTTTAATAAGCCGACCTGTCGGACGGTCTACGTTTTTGTATTAGCTGTTTCCAACGCGAACTGATTTTGTAGCTGTCGCGTCGAATACTTACATTCGGGTTCCACTTATTTTCTTACAAGTTTGTTCTGTTCTGGTCGTTAACACAGAATCACCGGTTTACTGTCTACTTCTCTTTCTACATAGATATGTGACTTGTCTTTCGACTTACTTGCCTTGCTTTTGTTGCTTTTTTCAATAACGTAATTTGTGTGATCTTTTTCTCACGCATCCCTTTTATGTGGGCGCGCTATCTATTTTCTAAATTTCAGTTATACACCAATCAACCTTATTCGTGTCCAGCATCATCTGAACAAGTAGACAACTTGTCAGGCACACCTTTACTTCTACTTTCTGATCGCGCTTGCACATACGGACCCTGCCGAGCCTATGCTACCAGCCTTGGATTGCCTGACTGGTCAGCTGTTGTACATGGCACTACAGACAGAACTCTAGCCGATCTGTTCCCGGACAGTGTGGCTGATTTGAGCAACACTTACTGCTACCGCAAAATATATCAAGCACATGTCTACGTAGATTTAGGTGCACGCTTCGATGAAGTCGGTGTTGAACCGCCACCTGCGCAGCGGCTCAAGGATGGCAAGGATGGCCAATCAAATGAGGCGAAGCGAGGCCGGTGGCAAGTTGGATTATCATTGGACAAGGCCACTGCTGCAGCCTGCCGTCTGCGGCGCATGGCGTCAGTAATTGATGAACATCTGTTCCACGTAGAAGTCTCGCTGGAACTGCCGAGCGAACAGGAAGGTATGTATAATTTCTTCAGATAATCTCTTTGTTGTTTGACTTCCACATAACATTGCTGATTTTGGCTCGGCGGTGACTGTTCACAAAACGTTCGGAGTCTCTTGAACTATTTGCATTTCTCTCTTACCTGTTGTTAACTGCATCGTGTAAATTTTATCTATTATTTGTAGTGATAAGCTAATCCTTTGATACAAGTTGTGCTACGATTTCTTTTTGTGGTTTGACCGAATTTTATTCTTCTTACCAGTCTCTCAGTTTTAGCACAACTCGATGCACTGGGCACGCCGTGTAAGCATTACGCTCTGATTGTGAGCCTGGCACAAATCGCCGTCTCTATGGTGCTTTTTCAAATCTATAGATTAGCATCTTCCAATAGGTTCTGAGTGCCTGTGCACAGTCAGCGTCCAGGCAAGTGTTTCTTCGTGACTTAAGGTACCTGAAGCAACGACCCTAGCTGTAATTTGACCAGTGTGTTGCCACATGAGGTCCCTGATTTTCCGGTCACTGCGGCTCGCCAGGTTGTGCATTAGCGTTTGTGTTAATGTAGGTATCTTTTCATGAGGTTGGCACTCTTAGAGCGGAAAGTTAATACCCACTAAAAGCAAACAAGTACTAAGAACGACAAACAGTTAACAGGACTTGTTTTCTGTGTTTGATCACCAGGCTAATCACAACACAATAAATATGGAAACAATAACTGGGGTGAATCCGAAAAACCGTCTATAGAAGTTATGGACGGCGTGTTCATTCTCAGTTACGCGATTACTGTTCCAAATCGTGGGCCGTGGGAGATTAAATATCTGCACGAACTTCTGGGCGCCGACCTCAGGATTTCGTAATCGGATACTAATGGCATCGGCAACGATCAATATTCGGAATTTCACCATTTTTAATGGATTCCTTGGCACTTGATAGACAATTTGAAAAGCGTCTTTCTTACTGGTAGGATGTTTAGTCAGTCAAATGAGCAACAGTCGCTTTAACCACAGTACTATTCAACCACGCAGGATGAGGTTCACACACTCTATCAGACAATTGCCTTTTAATACGACCAATGTATGATGCTCAGCACGAGTAAACAAATGAGTACACACAACAGCTGGTTGTAGAACATGGAAGTTTCTCTTTGAGTTGTGACATGATAACGGATGTTGAACGGAAACTCACGCACAGTTGAGCGGCAATGTAGGTTGTTTCGACTGAAGTTTTGAGCTTTCTTGAGATAACTTTAGGCATAGGATCTCTCTCGAAAAGAAGACTAATAAACGCAAGTTTCTTATTCACAGAGGGTGGCTTAAGTTCCAATTCTACCGTCTGCATCACCTTCCGAATGAAGCGCATTGGGTAGCCATTTTATATGAACACTTTTTGTAGAACGTCTAGTTCAACTTGTAAAGTGTCAGACATTGTATGAGGTTTCGCCTTTGATTTAGTGGAACGGAACTGTCGAAGTGAATGTACTGGTCACTCCAAGTTTGTTTTCTGTACACAGTTGGTTGAATCGAACCATCTCCTCTTCGTAATATGCCAACATACGAATCATCATCATCATAGACAACAATACATCAGTGATTCACACTGATGCTTAACTGCCACACAACCATGAAGAAGAAGAAGAAACAAACCCTGTTTAGGAAGAGAGAAGAATAAAGTGGGAGGGGACCTAATCACTAAAAAAGAGCTACGTCTACATTCAAACATACAACATCAAGGCGCCTACACCTTGCAGACAAACAACCGAGCTGTAAGTGAAAGTGAGGCGTCATCAGCAAGACAGCTTCCTTACGGCTTTCACTGCCCCGCGTCATTAAGTGCACTCACTTCACAGACAACTCGGACAAACAACGACAACATTCACGCCACTGAGCTCGGTTAGCCGCCATCTCACCTAAAGTTTCAAGCCACCGACTCTGTGAGTCGCGAGGGCTCCAACCCGGGAGACGAACCCGACCTACAGTGCCCAATCCCTTCGTGAACGATTTCATTTGTCTACGCCAGGTCATCATCTGTCCACCTCGCACCTTACGCCAATCGGCCGCAGCGTCGGCAAACAGTGCTCGGTGTGGCAAACGATTAGCTGGCATCCTTAGTACATGACCTAACCACCTAAGTCTGTGCAAATGTAAGGACTGAACGAAAGAACTCGTTTGACAATCAGTGCCAAACACCCGCTTCCTAACCTCCTCGTTGCTTATTCGTTGGTGCCACCCGATACGAGCGATTGAACGCCAACATACGAAAACTTTATTTGAACATTTTGGTCTGACTCCTTAGTAAATTTAATACTGTTATGAACTGTAACATTCGTTTAGACTTTCTCTTCAATGGTAACAACATCGAACTAGACGGCTACCGATTTAAACATAGTTTCCCTATTAAGCGTGCATAATTTGAGTTGTCTCTGGCTTCCTTGCATTGCAAGTTTGGTTACTGTTGACTCATCGATAAGGATGCAATCTGACCCGTTGTTTAGAAAAACACAAGCTTGAACGATATTCTCTCCATAACGTAAAGTAACAAGAACGATGGCCAAAGCAACCTAGGGTCTATCTGTAGATGGTCGAGGTGTATCATGCAGGTGAAATCCAACGACATGGTGGCTAGTGACGATGGATGCTTCTTCAACGACAGTAACAGGTGAGTCGGAGTGTGAATCGGAGAGTCGGAGAGTGAATTAGGTGTCGAGAATAGATGAATGATAGCCAAGCCAGGCTGGACTACCTAATACAATATTGCGGTGGACCTGCGAAGGCCTCGATTCAATATTGTACCATTCTCAAAGGGGACCGGGGCTATCTAGTTGCCAAGGAAATTCTTCGCAAACGGTTTAGACAGAACCACATGATGACAAAAGCACACATTGATGAAATTCTGGACGATCCGCGTCTAGCTGACAGCGACTCTGCATCATGAATTCAGTTAGCTCAGCAGATGCCAGTGTGCGAAGTAACGCTCCGGCAACTGAATTACGATTCCGACCTTAATTCAAGAAGAACGCCTGAAACGATTGTTCGGAGGTTATCCCCCGAATTGCACCTTAGGTGGCCGGACGAGGCCGCAATCATAATTCGTTTTAATCGTGAACCGAAGTTCACCGATCTAGCAAGATTCGTGGGGGAACCTGCCGACGCCGCTTCCTTGAGATACGGTGAGTTTGCAATAGGTCTTAAAGCTGAACTATATGACAGTCCCAGACAAATGAAGGTACGACATAACCCACTTGGCATCAGGAGGAACGTCCATCTTGTGTAAAGTGACGGTTTGATCACACGTAGTGTGTACGGTTCTCGCCTTCGTTGTTTTATTTATGAGGACAGTCATTTCCCTGATCAGTGCCCATTATTTCTTAGTAAATCGATAGAACAGCGTTTTGAGATCGTGCGAACTAGGAAACTATGTCTCCAGTGTTTGAAAGCTAACCACATGGCTAAGGAATGCAGATCAAATAGGAGTTGTTGCACCCAAGAATGTGGACGGAAACATCACCGCCTACTACACTCCGACTCACCTGTTACTGTCGTTGAAGAAGCATCCATCGTCACTAGCCACCATGTCGTTGGATTTCACCTGCATGATACACCTCGACCATCTACAGATAGACCCTAGGTTGCTTTGGCCATCGTTCTTGTTACTTTACGTTATGGAGAGAATATCGTTCAAGCTTGTGTTTTTCTAAACAACGGGTCAGATTGCATCCTTATCGATGAGTCAACAGTAACCAAACTTGCAATGCAAGGAAGCCAGAGACAACTCAGATTATGCACGCTTAATAGGGAAACTGTTTGAATCGGTAGCCGTCCAGTTCGATGTTGCTTCCATCGATTCTAAGACAGCTATTCATATTGAGCAAGCGTGGTCAGTTAAGACGTTGCCGAATACTCAACAATCAGTGTCATTACCACATCTACGAGATATATCGTTTGGCCCATACTGGATGGACTGGACTGGATGTGACGTCCCACAAGCGCACTGGGTCATTGGTCAGCGAAAGGGAAAGAAGCACAAACCATATGCGATTAAGACAGACCTAGGATGGATGTTGGTGGACCCAGTTGGAAGATCAGTCAACGCCCGGACGGCGATGAACTTCATAGGCATCGATGCGTTACAAGATTACTTGGAAAGATTGTACCGGCAAGACTTTGTTGACGCGGCCTCTTAAAGGAAAAGGAAATGTCTGTAGATGATCGTCAGGCTATTGGGATGATAATGACTTCAATACGTTTAACTGACGGTAGCCCTCCCTTGGCGTACTAGATCCTTCCTGTCACTTGACAATAGGTCTATCGCTCTGAAACGCCTGCACATGCTACGACAACGCCTTATGAAATTTGGCGCGGCACTATTCTTACGTAATGGGTGAGTACATCAGCCGGTGCCATGCCGAGTTAGTTTCTGAGGACGGGACAGCTAGTTGTCGATGGTGTCTACCTCACCATCCCGTGTTCCATCCTGCTAAGCTACAGAAGTTACGAATTGTCTTCGACTGAGCAGCGAAGTATGCAGGCAAATCTCTAAATGATCAGCTGTTTTCGGGGCCGGATCTAACAAATTCCTTGGTTGGTGTATTGTTGCGATTTCGACAAGAGAAGATTGCGATCATGGCAGATATCGAGGCAATGTTCCATCAAGTTCGCGTGCCAGATAAAGACCGCGATGCGCCAAGATTTATTTATGGACGAACGCTGAGATGCAAGGCTCCAACAGAGTACCGTGTGTGCGTTCATTTGTTTTGTGCTACTTCGTTTCCCAGTTGTGCTAGGTTTGGTTTGAGAAGGATCATTGCAATGCAGGTATCCTGCGGATCGCAAGAAAAGAGCTTTTACTTGGATGACTGTTTATTCTATTCAGTACAACGACCGTTGATAACGCTAGAGATTCCGCCAATCAGCTAAAGACCCTATTGGCGAGAGACGGCTTCAACTTCACAAAGTGGACAAGTAACGACGAGAAGCTATTATCACTGCTACCAGGGTCGGACCATACGGTGTCAACACAGTCAGTTAACCTAGACGAACCCAATTTGCAGAGAGCATTGGGGATGAAGTGGGACCTCACGAATGCTGCTTACAAGTTCGACGTCCCACCGGTAGACAAGCCGTTTACTCAAAGGAACACTTTCCTATGTTTTTTCAATCTACGATCCACTCGGGTACATTGCACCCGTTACACTGATTGCCCGATGGATACTCCAGCGATTATGTAAGCTACACGTGTTTTCGGACGATCTTATTGAAGGTGAAGAACTAGCTCTGTGGACAAAGTGGATAGCGACATTACCATGCATCGACCGGTTTTGTTTGCAAAGGTGCATTAAACCCAACAGAATAAAACGCTGTAATGATTTCCAGTTGCGTATCTTCAGCGACGCTTCTGAGACAGGATACGGCGCAGTCGCTTATCTCGTGATATCTGACGATTGTCAAACCAAACACTGCTCCTTGGCAATCACGAAAGCTCGAGTGGCTCCGATTTTCTTAATAAGTATGCCTCGGTTAGAGTTGGCGGCAGCCGTGGTTGCGGTTAAACTGGCCCAGCAGATGGAACGCGAGTCAGAATTGCCAATTGAATCTACTACGTTTTGGACTGACTCAATGATCGTTTTAAACGGTGTGCTAAATTCGTCTAAGCGATTCCAGACCTTTTTTGGAAGTCGGTTAGCAACAATTCACGAAACCTCTCGACCAGAGCAATGGCGTTATGTCGACGCAAAACGCAGTCCAGCAGATCTTGTATCGCGTGACATCTGTGCCCACGAATCTCGAAAGACTGACTACTTCGGATCTTGACGAAGCAACGAATGAAATATTTAGACTAGTGCAACGACAAGTATTTCATCCAGACTTCAAGAAACTTCAGACGCACTGGTGCAGCGAAGAAACGACAAAAGCACATCCAGCATCGGTCAAGAAAGTCCTCCGTAGTGGTTGTAGCCCAATTCAAAGGTTAACTCAGTTTTTACTCAGTGGTATTTTACGTGTAGGCGGACGACTGCAGAAATCTCCTTTGCCCTACGATACGAAGCTCCCGATCATTCTACCCGCGAAACACTTTGTGACTCGATTGTTAGTTCGTCATTATCACATCAATGGTCATATGGGATTAAGTTACATTCTGTCGGTTATACGACAACGATACTGGATAACAACAGCCAACAGGACGATCAGGAGTGTTTTATACGACTTATCAGTGCCGCCGATGATTCTCCCAACCGTGCCAACAGGCCATGGCTACACTGCCCGCTCATAGAACTGAGATGGATGTATGCCCATTCACCATCACCGGGGTTGAATTTTTGGACTCATTTGCGTTAAACGAGTGCGCGGAACAGAAAAGCGCTATGGTTGCCTTTTCACGTGTTCCAGCACGAGGGCAATATACACTGAGGCGGCGCACTTGTTGGATACTGATTCATTCTTATGTGCTTTCAATCGGTTTGTTGCCATACGCGGGTGCCCACGAAGATTATACAGTGACAACGGAACGAATTTTACAGGAGCATCTGAGGACGTCAAGAAACTGCTGCGGACGTGGAATGAGGATAATATATCCAAAGCCCTTATAGCTCACGGTTGTGACTGGGTGTTCAACCCACCAAAAGCGAGTCACCGGGGTGGATTGTGGGAAAGGATCATCCAAACAATTAAACGCATCCTCTTAGTGACACTACGAGAGCAAACAGTAACTGACGAGGTTTTACATATTGCACTCCTAGAGATTGAAGGGATTCTCAACGACCGACCTCTTGTCAAATAGATAGATGATCCCGACGACCAGTACGTTCTAACACCTAGTAAATTACTGCTGCTTCGAGGAAATTCTTCAGTACCCTTAGCTGCAGGGGTTAACGAAAACCAATTCAATAGGCGATGGCGAGTGACGCAATATGTAGCCGACGTGTTTTAGAGCAAATGGCTGAAGTCCTATCTACTTACGTTACAGACTATTCAGCGGTAGTAACTCACCGAGCCCAATCCAAAGATGGGAGATCTCGTGCTACTACTAGAACTTGGCTCCCCAAGAGGTCATTGGTCAAAAGGTATTATCGAAGAGACTCATGAAGGCCAAGACGGTCTGGTGAGAGATGTCATTGTGAGAATATCCAGTGGACGATTCCAGAGAGACGTGAGGCAGCTGTGTAAACTCGATGACGAATGTGTACCTTCTGATCCAGAGCAAAAATCGTAACTGGAACGTTTCCCGTCAATTTATGTGGTTAAAACTCCTGTGGTTCAACAGGTTCGAACCCAGGAAGGAGTGTAACATCCGTTTGGACTTCCTCTTTACTCATTGCCTACTCCCCCTCTTTGTGAGTAGTATGCTTCATGACATAATTGTGCCCATGTGAAGGTCGCCCTGGACGCTATCTTGAATTTTGACATTTTCTGCTTATGCACAGCCACTGACGGTCGAAAACTCCCTCGGGACGTACTATTTCGAACGTATGTAACATTCCATATTGATTCCATATATCTGCGCTTATGTATTTGCTGATATACCTACATTTTCTATTATAGAAACATTACCGAGCTGTTTGCGGTCATTATCAGTTTGATTTGACCTCGGGATGTCAAGTTCTAGTGATACCCAGCCTGGTTGGCGGCATCCGAAACGGATTAGCCTGTCACAATGAACGGAGCTAAAGGACGCCTGCGCTGTAAACCATCACCCCAAGTGGCTTGCGCTGCACCACTTGCGGTTCCACTCACACACCACGTATTCTGTGTGAACCCGAAGAAATAAAACCAGTAGGTGTGTGAGTGAGGCCTTTGTGTCCATCCGGCCAATGCTGGTTGGCCAATTGAATGGCTAGCAGGAAAAGGAAACCCTTATCTCTCGGAAAATAAACAGAGAGAGACTGCAATGACAAGATCTATACTAAGAAGAAAGATATGTAAAATGCAATACAAGAAGCATTTAAGTATACGATTGCTTGTTAATACATTCTGGAGAGGATGGAGTTGAAAAAAACTCAAAGTTGAACTACAAAAAGATCGGGCAAACGATTCATCATTCACTACACCAACAAAGTTCAAGAAAAGAATGGGTAGAAGATCGCAGACACCCAAGTTGCTGAAGAGGGGAGCAGATTAGTTGCCAAACGACCATGGTCTTGGTCGATGCAATCATTAACAAAAACAGAAAGGATATGCTGGTATGACCTACCTGAGCCTAGCGTACTCGTTGTCTCTTCACCGACGGTGCATTGTGAGTACGTTGCTGACCTACTAATCCCAAACGGCCAGCGCATACGCGACTGCACACATCGCAACGCCAAATAGTCATGTCACCACGACCTATGGCACCGATAGTTCCCTTGCGTACCGCGCGCTTTCGTTCTCGGCCGCGCAATAGCCACTCGTTGGACTCGCGGACGCCCGTCCGAATCGTATTCCTCCAGGCAGTCCGGTTCATCGCTAAGTCTTCCCAACATCTACAACTAATTTTACAACGTAAAAGACTTACCTGCACATCCTGGTATCTCAGATTCTGACCACCAGGAATGCGCTTATCTGATCTCAGTTGTTCATACAACACCTGTTTCGGGATACGGTCATTGCTCATCCGACGGACGTGACCCAACCAACGAAGCTGATTCACCGTCAACAGGGTTCCATTCCGTTCATGTCCGATGTCTCCGCAGTATCTCAATTTTTGCAACCATGTCCGACCACGGAATACCCAAGATGCGTCTTATACATTGCAAATGAAAGCGGCTTAGTTAGCGCACGTTCCGCCGATGAAATGTCCACGTTTCACTGCCGTACAGCAGTATAGACAGCACCACTGAGTGGTAGACAAAGAGCTTAGTGCTCGGCTTCAGGCTGTGGTTCTTCCAAACACGTCTTTCAAGACGTTCGAAGGTAGTACTAGCCTTTACCACACGAGCTCTCAACTCGCGGTCCACGGACAGATCGGTGGACAGATTGCTGCCCAAGTAGCAGAAATCTGTGCAGCTCTCAACAACATCTCCATTAACACGGATTTGAGGTGAAGGTGCACAGACAGCACCTCCGCGTGGAGAAGGCTGGTACCCAGCCTACCTCTGAAGTGAAACGCAGAGCAGATTCTAAATGAGCTGATTTAAAAACTGCCATAACTCTGTTCATGTTAGAATTCTCGTTGACGACGCAAAAAATGTCATCAACACAGCGTTTGTAAAATGTAAACTGTTCAACGACCGCACTCAGTTGGTTAGTCTTCAGTTTGCTTATAAAATATCAGTTAACAAGGGACCTAGAAGCGAGCCCATTGCCACTCCCTCTCTGTCGGTAGATTGCATTGTTGACCAGAAACTGAACGTTACTAGTACAAAGCACCAACAGTTCTCTCCGTCCATCTTTTAGGATACCTACTTTGTTGTTACGCTCGATGTAATCACAAGTAGTCAATTGTCTCTTGTAGGGGCACGTTCGTAAATAGTGAGGCAACATCAAATGAGAATATTCTCTGATTGTTTAGTTTCAAGTGTTGGACTGCGTCAGTAAAATGAAACGTATCCCGAAGACTGTGTTTCACTAGTTCCAACCTGATTGGTTCGAACAGACCAGCAAGCCATTTGGCCAGAGCGAGTTGCTAGGCAAGCTGCACATATCTAAAATGGGTCTCAAAGGCAAACATGCTTTGATCACTTTAGGCAGACCGTATAACCTAGGGATTATTGTCCCAGTGGGACGGATGCGCTCGAAAGTATCTACAGACAACTGTTGATAACATGAGTAAGCTAGTTCTGTGTATCTAGTTCATCAACACCCGGCTCATTCATTGTAGTTTTTTGTACGTACTTGTGCGATTTGCGTTATGGAAAAAGTCGCCAAGCTAATGATGCCATTAATCAACCAGGGCGAAATTAGTTGAGGCTGTTTTTCTCGGCGATCTTATCGAACCTTCTAATTGCTGTGCGGCAGGATTGTTCTCGGTCCACCCAGCTGAAACAAGCGGTTGATTTGGCGGGCTTCGCTCGACGACTTTACTCACGCAAGTTGATCCGCGAGGCAAGTAGTCATGTTCCTTCTTATGACTGATTTAGAGTGAAGTTTCTTAACCTTCCGTTGTAAATTATCTAATACTTTTCAGTCTTGTTACACCGGTGAATTGTTTTCCTTTTCTCATGAAAAAATAACACTACTGTCACATAAAGGTGAAATGGAAATGTTTCCTCCTCTATCTTTAGTCAAACTGCTTTCCCTTCAACGCCGCTTGCTTCACGCTGACCCGGATTCCTTGAACCTGGACGACATTACCGCGTCGTCAACAAAACTGCAGCCGGACGATAACGATATGGTTGTTGTGACCAAGGATCTGTTGGAACCAATGGAAACTGCGGCTAGCGGCGATTCTGCTAGCTGGTCTGACTGGTTAGGTGAGTACTCTTGTTTGTGTGTTGTGGCCATTTTTGTGTGTTTGTTTGCGTACCAGCATACTCATAGTGCACCGTTGGCGAAGAGACAACAAGTGCGTTAGGCTCAAGTAGGTCATATCATTCTTATCCATTCTCTTTTTGATATTGATTGCATCGACCAAGACCATGGTCGTTTGGCAACTAATTCGCTTCTCTCCTCAGAAACTTGGGTGTCTGCGATCTTCTACTCATTCTTTTGTTGAGCTTTGTTGGTGTATTGAGTGATAAATCGTCTGTCTAATCCTTCCGTAGTTCAACTTTGAGTTTTGTTTTTCATCTTTATCCTCTCCGGAATGCATTAGCATGCACTCGTCTACTGAAATACCTCTTGTATTGCATTTTATGCACCTTTCTTCTTAGTATAGATCTTGTCATTGCAGTCTCTCTCTGTTTATTTTCCGAGAGATAAGGGTTTCCTTTTCCTGCTAGCCATTCAATTGGCTAACCAGCATTGGCCGGATGGACACAAAGGCCTCACTCACACACCTACTGGTTTTATTTCTTCGGGTTCACACAGAATACGTGGTGTGTGAGTGGAACCGCAAATGGTGCAGCGTAGGCTAATTGTGGCGATGTTCTAACGCGCAGGCGTCCTTTAGCTCCGTTCATTGTGACAGGCTAATCCGTTTCGGATGCGTCAACCGTGTGCACTAGCGAATACCTTGATCTTACCATAATTATGCTTGTACTCGCCCACATCTTATCTTCCCCTAGTGTCTCCTACACAGGTTAAGTACACATACTGACGTACTGCGCACACATAATACATATTCGGGTTTTCTTCAAAGTAACATGATCTGCGTTCATTTCCTAGGTCGCCTAGATATCACTATAACTTACTAGTCCGAGGTAAAGATAAACTAGTGGCGACTGCACGACACTTCGGTAATGTTTCTATAGTAGATAACACGTGGATAACGAAAAATGCATCGAAACATTATGGCCCAAGTGTCTTCAACCGTCAGTAGTCGAACATAACTAAGTGCCCAAACACAAGATCGCGGCAAAAGCGACCTTCATCTAGAATTGTTTCGTAAATCACGTTACTTACAGAGGGGGAGTAGGTGGCGAGTAAGGAAAAAATTCAAGCTAAGGTTACAGTGCATGTATTTTCAATGGAAGCCATAAAGGAGTTATGTTGCTGATTGGGCCATACATTCACTTCTAGCTCGGTTTTCAATGTAGAGGCGTCCTATTGTTAAATCTTTGGATTTAGACATATTTGTTTTTACTAATTAAATCCCCTTCTTTCCTTTCCTCTTTTTCCAGCTAATGCTGTTGGTATGACAGTTAAATATCAGCGCGATCCACTGTTGTGTTGCTGTCTTTGAATGTACTTCGCTAAGTAATTAGATTGGAAGTTGATGATGGTTGTCAATAAATCCGTTGCACGTTTTCCACAGTAGCCATACAGTGTCGTTAATTGATGATTTTATAACTAGATTGTTGTTTAGCGCATGTGTGATCGCAATCACAAATTGTTTTCAATTGTATTTAATCTTGTTGACCTATATTTCATGGGTCACCTGCGTCTCGCCTAAGTTGTTTTCTCTGTTTATTTCCTTCTCAGTGCGGACGAAACATTGCGTATTTGGCCCCTTCAGTAACGCTAACCCGTCTGTGACCGCGAGCAATACCAGTTCGGTTGACTCCGGTTGCTCCGTAACGGCGCATCACGGCAGTCCAGTTCCCACGAATCTCCGGTGTTCTTCCTCATTTCAGTCCAGCCAACTCAGCTCACCTCTGTCATCTCGACGACGTAGCAGTTCGCAATCTCAACTGGATCAGCTCATCAAGGCTGATCAATCGTTGAAGAACACCTCAAACATCTCGTGTTCCAGTTCCAGTATCCACGTGCGTCGTCCGACTCTACTCACTACAGATTTGTTAGCCGGGATGCATGTGGATGAATCCCCGGTTCCAGTTGGAGATGCAACTAAAACACACTTACCCACTGTGTCTGTGGATTGTTGTGCTGGTTGCATAGCACTGTGCAAATCGCAATTCTCTCGGTACATGTCAACTTCTTGGTTACCAACGTTTTGTTATGATTTTTTCCATTTCGCTCTTGCAAACTCCATCCAGTGACAGGCTGCCATGTTCTTGTCTATTGTGTGACTCCCGGACATTTCTGCTACTTTACAGTGGCGGTTAACCTTTTGTGATGCGTTGATCCAGATAACCGTACCGATTAAGGACCTGCTGCAGTCAGGTACAATCACGCCTAGCAGACGTAAGAGAGATCACCGTTTGCAAACAGTTGATTTGACATAATTCTTGCTGATTGCATGTAAGTACTCATATAGAGGTAAAACTCTATGACTACACAGAAGAGCAATTTTGTTTTATAATTCTAGCAATACTACCTTCAAAGCAAGGAAGAGTGAGATTAAGGAGAATGACGTCAGCCCAGCCATCAGTTGAACCTAGCTGCTGTAGTGCTGCTTGATATTGTTGAAATATTTTCTGTATCACTCGTGATGTTGTCCACATAGTCAACGAAGGTGAAAACGACTATCGCACGATAATCCGGAGTACGAATCGCAAACATGTAATACGAAACATGGCATAACCGAAAATCCCGGAAAAACACGGAAGTTCCTCACCTCCTGTCGAGACCGTATAAAGATAACATTAGCAGAATGGTGTATGCATATTTATAGATGTGATTGATCTTGAATTCCACTTTATTAGTTGCAGTGAAGGTGGAATTGGCCATTTAAAATGCACTAAAGGAACTGGTTTATAGATTAAGAGGGGGCTACGGTAAGATATTCTACCTGGTGGATAGTTTGGCTACATGCTGGCAGTTGGGACATTGTTTGACCAGTTCTTCAGTTTTACCATCAGTAACTGGTCAGTAAGCGAACCCTCAGCAATCACCTTCAGCCTGCCAGCGATGGAATGTCCATAACGGACTTGATAAAAAATACTAGCTGGCCAGAGATTTGAAAGTGTCTTCACGTAATCGGCAATCATGAGACACTAGTTCATCACGACAGAGGAGTAGCAATGACAAAGTAGTTGATGGAACTTGCTCGAGAGAGAAACTATCGACCAAGTTCCTCAGGTAAACACGTTACTCTGTCTGAAGATAGAGTTCAGGACGATAGCACTCTGGATGTCTGCAGTCGTAGCTGGAATTCTTCGAATGACGTCAGAAAGCTGGTGATATGTTATGGAGCGAGACTGACACGACCTCACCATGTGAGTCAGGTTGGTGGGTCTCAAATTATTTTTTGGAATCCCCTTGAAAATGCCACGTGCGTTGTTATCTTGTGACTTAACCGATTGCATCAGAGACACCGTGTGAAGCCCGTTAGGTTAATCCTTTTTTACGGCCTAACCGACCGAACACTATATTATCACCCCCTACTGTGTGCTGGATGAACTACCGCTGGGACGCTCAAACCTGGACTGAAAAACGACTTGAGTTTTCAACCAAAACCTTTTGAAAAAGGCCTGTGCCACACGACATTGTGAATGGCAGCTTGCTGTTTTTTTTTGCAATATACTATTGTCAATGCTAAGCGGTACAGGACCAAATGATTGCAGCTTGTCAGACCTCTCTGCAATTACTTAGCATAGGAAACCATTCTAGCGTCCCCTTTTGTCCAATACGTCATTCAAATGCGTCACCATCAAATTTCTTCGCAACACAGACTATAGTCATAGATAATTAGAGCGGTACTTATAACTAGGGCTCAATGGCACGACTGTCAATCTTGCGTTCGTCTTCATTCTTGAACATCTACCAGCCTGATCATCCGGTACTTTCGTTGGAACCACGGTTCACCGCCATAATGTCTATTAGTATTGTGTATAAAACAAAAGCAGTGGGAACCAAAAACGAATGAATTCAGATTACGTAGAAAGATTGATAATGCTGTGAATGCAGGCACGCTATTGGCTATGACCTGCTGCTATGTCGGGTGACATTTCCAACCGGCAAGTTGAGTGATCACGAAGTCCCCGATCTGATTGGTGGTATCTACCGACTTTCGTGATCCCGCTATCACTTAACCATTTTGTATGTTCATCTCACTTCGCGACTACTACCCGGTGTGTTAGACGTCTTGCTGGCATATACAGTATCTTGACCCGACGGTCGCAAATTGCATATGACTGGGTGGTGGTGGCGTATTCGTAATTTCCGAAACTCCGCCTTGGTGGACTTCCGGAAGCAGACATCGCCAGTTCTCGCTGCGTATTTGTCTACTATGTCGAAAAAAAACAGAACAGCGGCCTGACCAACACAACCATCTCAATATCTTAGAAGAACAGTGCCCTTTTTATCGGAAACAACTATTTAGAACAATTGTTATTATTCGGCAGTAAGCTTGTTACCTTTTGATTGTCTAGCTTGTTATTGCGTTCTATTACTTCGACTTAAGCAGTTCGATCGTTAAAAACTGACAAGCACTCGACTAACGTATTTTAATCACCATCTCTTGCAATCAAATCCAATGTAGCGGATGATCGCTGTTTTTGATCGGTTGGCGGCGACCGACCGTCGTTCCGCTTGCAGCAGCTTGCGCGTGAACTTTGATTGGCTGAACTTCTTCCGATCAGGAAACCGCTGCAGTCCAATCTCTACTGTTTGTTCACATCCTAGATTCGAGTAGGCCACGTTTCCAAATAATGTATGCACACACTCATACACCAGGATAAGTTGGCGCATTTAGCGGTCAACACAAGATCACTCATTTGTGTGCGGGTTTATTGCTCTTCCGAAAGCTGTCATACATTCAGCTGCGTTTATGTTATCTTCTAATGAATGATGTTTACAATTAAACATGCTTGCAGCATACCGCTAGATTTGGCCGCTCTCCTGTGCGCTGATTAGTTCGCGCGTAATAGCGTTCGAGTACGGACACTGTCTCAATTGGCGTTACTTCAGACTATTTGGTTGCACGTTTACAGTCGCCTCAAACGCACTGCAACCTTTATTCTGTCACAGCGTGTGGAACATTCGACTAATCCGAAAGTAAAGGAAACAGGTCAGCTCACTCCTCCCATCATCATTTGTGTAGATCAAACCATTTTGCAGACATTTTCATCACTCGGACCCACATTATGCATAATCCACTTACTGTTGATCGTTTAATGCACGACGCGTGAAATAAACAATGTGTTCAAAATTTTAAATTGCGCGCGAACTCTCAGAGCTTGGGCTGTGCATGCTGACGGCCATTTTCGATTGTAATTTCGTATAATCCGCCAGTTGACCATTCATCTGTTCACGTGGTACTCTCACATAGTAATATTACAAACACGGTTGTGGTCAATAGACCGGTTTCTGGTCGCCACTATGTCAAGTTATGCATCTGTTACCGTTCTTGATTTACTGCATCTGTTTGTTTCAGGCTGTGCACATTTGAGCTCGAGCTATCCGAAGACTCTGGTCCCATTGCTTCAATAGCTAAAACAAATCGCCGTGCCCGTGTGCGTCTAGACAAACGTTTGTTGGTGGAACACTTCAAAATCAATCTGGCAAACTGTTTGCGATTGAGTCCTCAGTTCGTCCACGTAAGTCAGCGCATGTACTAAGAATGCCAGCTAATCGTCTGTCACATCGAGCATTCTTCCCCGATGTTGTGGTCAACTGGCGTAAGGTCGCGAGATGGACAGATGATGTTTGGACATAGAGAGATGAAGTCGTTCACTAGGAGTTTGGCAACTGTAAGTCGGATTCCTCTCTTAGGCCGTGGCTGTCAGGACTCACTTAGTAGGTGGCTAGAGACGTTAACTGAGATGGCGGTGTGAACGTTATTGTTGCTTGATCGAGTTGTCTGTGAAGTAAGTGCGTTTAATGACGCAGAGCAGTGAAAGTTGTGTCGTTGATGACGTTTTGCTTTATAGCTGAGTTGTTTGCTTGCCAGGTGTAGTAGGCACCTTGATGGTAAATGAGTTTTCACACAATTACTAGCAGCTGTGTCTTCTTTCTCCTTTTTCCCTTTGTTTTCCAAGGCTTGTTTTTTTATGGTGGTATATCAGTTAACCATAGTCTTTGCTTGTGTTGATTATGACTTACAAACGTGATTAGTCCATTGGAGCGATTCATGTCAGCCGTTGATGTTCGATAGGTTGTAGATAGCGATATAGCCTGTCGGTGGTTTTTAATAGTAGGAAAATAGATACGTTCATCTTACGGACAGCTATGATTAATTCCGCCTAGACTTTCACGATCTAATAACATCATCTGTTTTACATATGGAGTGTTGTGATGTAAAAGCTGAAATCCACCTCAAATTCATTTGTCTTAACGTGTTCGTTTCGTATATGTCGATGAAGAATCACATGCTTATCATGCAATTTTTTCACCCTGCCTTGTACTACCTCACTCCAAATGATCTCTTTTTTGTGACAGCGTCAAATGCAATAATTGTCCCTATTCTGTCTTTTATACCCTGTCATCTGCACGCGTCATTGTTGTAGATGGATGTCTGTTTACAGCATAGAGTACTGCAGAAGGACTTTGATCAACTTCAACCCTTGGATACGGTACGTCTGATCATAATGAACTCGATTTTCTAATGTTTTGTACAGTGCTCTCTCGTTTACTGGTCACTCTAGGCTTTCGTCATTGTGCTGTTCAAAGTAAACTTTTTTTAATAATTGCTCCCCTCGTTATTATTATCTTTGTGCACGTGTACACGTGGCTGCATCGATCCGTCGTAGCACATACATGGGCACCCTCCTGATTCCATTGTTATTGTTTTTGCCGACAGAAATTCCACTCAATTTTCCAACTTTCGTCTGTTTCATCCTTCTTTTCGTATATTCACACAGTCAGTAAGTTGGTACAATAAAGTCCGTAACGTCAACCTCACTGAGAAGTTCCTGATTCTGCGGTTATCGATTGGAGTTAACAGAACAATTACAGTGTCTACAATCGAGACGATGGGGCAGTCTGAACACTATTCACACAAAGTTACGACTGAGCGTTTAAATGTGATTGATCGGTCGCGCCTAGTCTGAGGTTACTGGCGTTGTGTTTAACATACCAGTCTCAAACACGAGGGTCGCAATGCAAATTTCGACCGGGACAAGAATGTACACTGCCGATAAGGTCTACTAAGAACGAAACTCGAGTCTAGTGTTTCCTTCCGAAATGGGCCAGCTGAATGGCTTATCTGATTGCAAACACTGTGCTCGAATGAGGGTAATGTTCAGTTCGAAATAATCTAAATCATCGAACTTCAATCCAATAAGTAGTAAGTTGGATAGTGCGACGTTATCTGTTTGCTGCTATCATGCCAGTGAGGCGGTGTTTCCATCACCTGAACGTGCATATGTAGCTGGTGGCTTAGTCTTTTAAATATCAAACCATGAGGAGGAGTATTCTGATTTATTGAAACGGGTTACTGTTTATTGTTCCCGTAAAGTCTCATGAAGTCATTCAAGCTGTGTACTCGGTGTCGACCTCTCTGTCTAACGACATAAACGTGATTTCGCGAAACAGATATATAGGCTAGAACGAGACCAAATTTTGGCGATGAATACCTTCTACGTTTAAAGGCTGCTGCAACATCCATGATGGAGGTTAGGTGACAACCGAAGTCTCAGTGCATTTTTAAGAAAAAAAATTTAATCACGTGCTGTTTCACATTGTTCACGTAAGCGCACTTCTTAAAAAGTTATACTGTTAGTTGACTTTGTGAAAGATCACAGAAAAGGAAACTAACAGAAATCTGTTTGGTTGCTGGAAGAATTCTATATCCTTTCACACGAATGGTAAACGAAATAGTATGTGTTCAGCAAATAGATCGCACGTGACTGTTTTCTCCGTTCACATCTTCATCATCGCCCCCCTCATCTTTCTCGAAACCTTAGTAACGGTTAATTGCATTTTATGACATTCTGCCTTATATTCTTCTTATGTGTTACGTACCAACTCGTTTAGTTAAATATCTACGATTCCTGCTCTTTGTCGTTTATGCGATCACTGCTCGTGAGATTTTTTTTTCCAGTAAATTCAGCAGACAATACTATACTGACGAGATCAACTGATTGTGACAAAAGCTTTCGAGTAGAGTTAACAAAAGAGACAGAATTAGTATCTTCAATTCTGGACTACTCTGTTGGATCTGGTTGGTCATATCTTTCTGAACTTCTATGGACACTCATATCGACGTCGCAATTTCCATGTCAGATTCACACAGAGAGCATTGCGTACCCTTGGTGTTCTGACTTTCCGACCATTTGTCCTACCGATCTGGTTTCTGAAACGAAGTTTGCCAGAAGGGACTAATGTTAACCCCATTTTTAGGCCTGATTACCTTGATTTTTCTGTGCCGGGATGAATTGTGTAATTTTGTCTACGGTACTTGGCGTTGATACTTCATACCAGCCTTAACAGAGCTATCGCGTACGCAGGTGAAACATGTCTAGTCTTCCTGAGACGATGGTATTCACCGTATGCTTGTTTTTAACCATCGTCTGAACGGCATTCACAGCATTTAAAAGTTGCATTGCGTGTTTGTTGGAGATGTCCGACAACGTGCCATCCGACAAATAGTCTTGCTGCACTCGAAACACCCTCATTTACTTGTTCGAATTCACTGGGCCACGTTTGGAACGTGACACTCAAGCGCCTGTCACATCGCACCCGTTTAAAATTAATTGGATGTAACTAACGGAAACAACGTGGCGCGCAACCCAGGATTGACTTCGTAGTAAATAGATATTGGTTTCAGATTTGCATTTTTCTCGACTTCCTCGACGATCCAAAGTATATTTAACTGGGAATCCTGGAGAAACCGGCGAGACCATTTTTTTGTCCGCTTTCATATTACTTGATAACCCGTGCATCATTATAGCTGGACCTCGTGTTTATTGTGATTTCAAAGCCGTTGTGATCAACAAACTTGTCTCGCGAACACCGGAATCGAAACTGTACTGTCGACTGAAGCAAGTATATGGAGTACTGTTGACCTCTAACCAAAACGAAGATTGTGTTTAATGTTTCTTTTTAAAAGATGCCATGCAAAAATCTATGGTAATGTGAAGACTGAAGTCAAAGAAGTGGCGGAAACTAAGATGAGTGGCGCAAGTGTCGTATTCCTGTAGACGAACGGTTGACTTTCGTCGGTTTCCGGTCGTATTTTATCGCACTGTTGCATTCGTTTCATTGTCTACCTCAGCTCCAAGTGATCATTGAGCCCAAACTTGAGTCTGGCACTATGAAGTTAGACTTACGTGTGCTCGATTTAACCGGACTTCGCATCCCGACTTGTGCAGAATCAGCAGTAGAAGACCGTTTGTCTCCAGTTTGGCCTAACACAATTCCTATCTTGTGTCATTCCCACTGGACAGTCGATCACATCCTACTCGTGGTCGCTTCTATCCTTCGATCCGTCTATTACATGCATATCTCCCGATCCTGGTAAGCCTTCATACTTTTGTCAAATGAAGTTCGTCTGAACACGGTTCGCTTATCGATCGTAGGACATATCGAGAGACAATTCTGAGTTGTGACGTGTATCCATAGTCTAAGTAGGGCAGCATTTTGACATTCAGTAAGTTATCTCCCGGTTATCGAGGTTTCATAGCACGAGTGAGCGACCTGACTCAATTGTCCATCAGTTTCTTACTACTTCGCGCGATATAATTATAGAACTTTACCTTGGTCAGTTCGTTTTTCAGAAAAGTGTGAGACCATGTAACACGACGTTTTGTGTAAGTGTTTTTACGTTTAAAGCCTAATGAAATCACTATTAGTAATAGAACGTGGAAACTGATTCAAAATAATTAAAGTAAATATCTTGAGTGCTGCTGTTCAGCAAGGATTTTAATATTCCGTTGACAGTATTCCACCATTTTCTAGAATAGACGCACTTTCCAATTCCTAAGTTTAATAAAAACTCCATCCATGTTGGTTTGATTCTTTGTGATGTTGTCCTTTAAATTCTGCCAGTTTCAAACCGAGATATCTTGTTTGCTAATCCGATCGTTTTTATATAACATCTACAAGATAGGTGGCACACGTCTGTGGGCGTCTTCTAGTTGATCAGAAAAAGATATGTGCTTGGGGTGCGTACCGTCTTATGCATTTCATCCATTATTTCTTCGGAGTAATTTCCGCGAATCATCGGCTGACGGTCGTTATAGTTCGTGGAAGTGGATCGTTTCAGTTCCCATCGTAGGTCATGCCAACAACTTCGTGCAACATCCTGCCATCTCGGATGACGTTTCAAGCCGGCGATTGAGAGTATCGCATGAACCCCAGTTCGGCAGGTAACACCTACCTACTTCGCTCAATGAAACCGTCAAAGCCTACATCATCATAAACAGCACTACATCAGTGGTTCCCACCGCTGATTGACTGTCATACAATCATGAAGTGAGAAGCAAACCCTGTGTAAAAAGAAAGGAGAAAAATGATAGGGAGGGAAAGGGGTCGAACTACTAAAAATAACCACATTTATATTCGGACACTCCACATCAAGATTAGTCAATCTATTATCAGGTGAGAGTTGATTGCCACAGGCAGTCCTCCATTATTTCGTCTATGACAAACTTAATCAAAAGTGGTCAGAGTGAATAGTCTTGACGTACGCCGCTTTTGGTGCTGGAACTGTCCGATGGTTTACCGCAAACCCTAACGTGAACTGAAGTATGAGAATAGTGCGCCGACAGTATGTTCACATACTTATTGGATGTGTCCCTTCGTTTAAGCGATTTTGAAAGTGTGGATCGGTCGATTGAATTGAACGCGTCTTTATAGTCGAGAAATACGGCAGTTGTTAGTTGGCTTTACGTATGATGCTGCCCCACAATTTGGCGAAACGTGAAAACGTGACCAACACGTCCCTGCCTTTGGACAAAGCCCTGCCTGCTCTTTCCGTATGTTTGCTTTCTAGGCTAGTTTGGTACTTTTGCTTTACTGATGGCATAACCAATTTCCCAACAGTCGGCCGTTGTTTTCAGCGGGTTGGTTGCCCAACGTTAGTAGGAACTAAAAGGCAACAAACCAGCACATTATTTGACTGCACGCGTTCGCTTCAACTAGAGCGACAGTTTTGAATGAAGCAACGCCACCTGTAACTATCAGCTACTTGATCAGAATGAGACCAGATCTGATTCGGATTAGGGGCACCAATTATAAAAATGGCGCACACAATGGCTACAACTAGTTCTGTCTAAAGACATGTAATGCCCGGCGCACATTTGCAACACCCGCCCGCCACTATCCGAGCGATGAGATGCTACTCTAAACCTGTCACCTAAACAAGATTAGGCCTCACCAAGACGGCGTAGATGGGCGTTCATGTCTCCTTCCAGAATGACTATATCAGAACCATGTGTGTACCGGAGAGCTGCTAGATGTAAGTTAAAGACGTCCTTGACATCGAGGTCGCTGTAGTCATTTGGAGTATAAGCAGACGCAATGAAAAGAATTCTGAAGATTTTAAGTCTACAACTGATTTTAATGGAAACTGTCAGGTGAAATGCACATATTCGACTGTTGACTGGAATTCAATCTGCCACTGCTGAAGACTATATCCACCGCTCCCAAAACTTCCCTAAGCAAGCCATACTGTTTTAGCCTTTACCGATGATATCGATTGGGTATCATTTTGGAAGTTTCACGGAGTTCAAGGTAGGTCGTCAGTTTTCGGAACAGTCCGATTTTCAGTGTTGTCAAACCGCCTGAGACACTCGAATAGTTAAGCGACAGTTACGTGAAATGTCAAGTTTTTACATCTACTATCCAATCCCTTGACCGTCACTACAGAAATGCAGTTTGGTTTTTTGATCAGTTTCGACGACCGTCCGTTTGAAATGTGTTTATGTGAGTCAATATTTGTGTTTATCTGTGTTGTATGCCCATGAGAATAAAAAGATCAATAACTTGCTATACTGGCATCATTGATTGCTGTTTTAGGCCCTCGTGTGTTGAAATTCCTCTCTAGCGCATTGCTGCTTTTCGTAGTCTCTAGGTTGTTGGGCAACCATAAACATGCCGTAGCTTTACTCGAATTTTTATTCCCAAACTCTCACTACTTGACTAAACTCAGTTTGATTGGTTGAAATTTCCTGCAGATTCTCATTGTTCCGATGACTTTTTACCGAGATTGTGCCTTGTTGTTGGATACGTTAAACGTTTTCATGTATGAGCTGATAGACGGTTATTACGTTACAACTGAGGACACAGGAGGTTGTGTTGAACCGATGAACACGTTTAAACCGGTGAGTCATATCTCGACATCTGTGTTGAGTAGGATACACCAACTGCTGGGTTACTTGAGCACGTCTGCGTATTCACACTATTATCGTGAATATTAGTTGGTAACAGCTTCTGACTACCATGCACATTTAGTTGTTACGAAAGGTGAGCTTTTTATAACCAGAAGTTGTTTTGCTGTGTAAATGGTAAATGTCTTGTGTTTCCTTGCGTAGCGTTTGCGATCTATAATTCGACATTCGAGAGTGGCTGCGAACAGTAACCATACCTCTCATCCCTCTTTTACAGTTTGCGACTCAGGAAGTGCGGTTTCGGCGAACCCACTCCAGGACCAGTGCTGGACGCAGCCTTGTCTTTATCCAATATCTACAATCCACATCAGTGTTTAATGGTTCAGTTGCTATCTGATAACCCTGCACACTGTTCTCAAATATCACCCGAATGCGTACCCAAGGTGGACGCATCTC
>JTDE01003229.1:0-19285 GCA_014338405.1 Paragonimus skrjabini miyazakii | reverse complement strand
GGTAGACTAACACTTAATCTACCTATCTTGCATTTAGCGTCTTACATACACGCCTATAATATCGGTTAGTTTTTGGCTGTAGAATCATCAGCAGACTGTTCACCGTGGGGAATACACTAACACCGGAACGTCTTGAACTCTAATTGTGCGCGCCCATGTGTGACATCAAGTTAGGTAGATTAAGTGTTAGTCTACCGTCACTCAGTTTTTTAAAAGTTTTTAGCCACCAATTTCTTTTACTTGAGTTGCATGTATTCTGTCGATTTTCACACTGTTCCTTTCCTGACTCTCCTTTAATTAGTGCAATTTCCCCGGTGTGAGTCATCGTCGACACATGCATTCTTCCTCCACCATCACCAATGGACCTGTCCTAACATGGCACTCTGGCGCTTCGTTCGATCATTTGCTGTCCCCGGTTCCGAACAATGGCCAGGTTGTCTACTACAAGTGGGTGTTACCCTTTCTAGGCTACGTGCATGTGTCGAACACCTCATTAACTTAATAGTCAGCTGCAACGTTTGAGTTTTTTTTAAACTTTTTACCACCCAGGATTTCGTCGTAATTTGCGTTCCCTCATGACCTGTTAAAACTAGGTGGTGTTGAATTGCCGACTCGATTATGTTCCTCGCCGCGTCCGACAGAACTGAGTAGGTCGACTTTGAACCTTGTCTTATGCTCTTATTGAGGGCTTGCAGTCAAACCGCTTGTGTGTCGGTCATGTTTCCACCCTGTGATACACCGCAGCAATGATGTTTCATTCGACCAGTGGTCGTGTTGTTCGCAAAAGCTGCTTCTGATTCAGTTACTCCTAGAGCTATTTAGGACTGTCTCATTTTTGAAGAAGTACATTTGAAGTGGGGATATCTCCAGCACTGTCTAGTTCGGGTGTTCGTTACAATGGTTGTCTGGTGACATCGATCTAAAACTCAGAAGTCTGATGACCCGTTTGGATTCGCTTTATTAATTAGCCTAGTCTTTACGAAACACTAGAAAGTTAGTTTGGTTCTGATTATTGTGGTGACTATAGAGGTTCTGCTGGAGGCGGTTGTGCATGTCTCATCAAATGACACTGCTGTTGATGAATTGTTTCCGTTAACCGACGTTAAAGGGAAGTTCGGTTAACGATTGGGAGCACTGATTAGAACACGTGTTTTTGATCGGGTTTCGGAGGTCCTATCCGTCCATGTGGAAAATATATAGGGTGTTTTCATTTCTTAGTTGCTGCTGTATTCGCCAGTTAGCTTGTACCAAGCAAGCTGAACGTGTGAGAAACGCTTTGGTTCATCAGCTGTTATTTATGAATGTACCCGTTTTTCGGCCTCGTAACCGAGGCTATAAAATTGCTTGTCGGAGTCCGTCTGCTCCATGTATCGCATACACACTTGCCCCAGCACAGCCGATCAGTCAATGTATGGGCAGAGGTCTGTGACCATTAATAACCAACAAACTAATCGTTCGTGATGAAAACCGAGTAGTTCCATCCTTAGATGACTGTCTGTGTTTCTCGTGAATTGCCAAGAATCTTTTTTTTACTCGTCGATCATCACGACAAAGTTCGTGAGCGTCCTGTTTTTGGTTCACGTCGTTAAACAGCCAATCGAGAGGTTAGCAGCGGCTGATGTCTTTGTTGAGGATGAGAGCACACAACTTCTCACCGGATGGTGGCGGTTGCGTGGAACTAGGAGTCCCACGTATCAATCAGTGGTATATGTCCGGTTCTGCCAAAGTTCCGATTTTCCGTTGTTTTTTTGACAACGTCAACTGGTCGGTTGTGAATTTACACTACTTTTTACACCTTTCCTTCCAGGGACGTTGAAGAAGATTACACACATTGTGATTGCGGGGCCACCTGTCTTTCACCGTAAGTTTTTCACTTCTCTTGTTTGTACTCTACCTCATGTTACCCTTGCACTTACCATTTCGCCGTTATGTCGGTGGCACCTACGGTTTGTGCATTCGACCGTTCTGAATTTGTACAGCCGTATGTGTGTGACACGAATGTGCAAGCTAGCTCGAGTTTAGAGCATAATGTCGTCACTACTTATTAGTCAGTTAGGTCGATTGCAGTTCGTACAGGTGCTGACATGTACTGTCATTGAATTTGCTATGCACCGCTAGACACAGGTTGCATTGGACACTCAACTATCAGATTTTTCCGTCAGCTGTTTACTGTAGCATCTGAATCGCGTATTAGTCAGTTCGACTGTTTTCACACGTTAGCAGTTTTGATGCCATGTTTGCACACTTCCGTTTCTCGGTGAGAATCGTTCTGAACTCCAGTTGACAACGGAATGTTCACAATGACTTTACCATTTAGTCGTTTAGTGCAGTGCACGGCTTACCGAAAGTTGCACAGGCTGCCTGTATGGCAACCGTAGAAGGATCAGTATTGTCTCTCTCGCGTCCAAATTTTTTCCATCGAACCTGGAGAAAGTCATATTCCTGTGAAGCGGTTAGGGTTTTGTGTGACTGCACATGCGTTGATCTCATTTTAGACTTGATCCAATAACTACTGGACATAATATCACATTGCTTAATGTCATGGTTTGCAGGAATAAATCGATACGCCGACGTGTCGACAATTTACCGGTTTTAATACAGAAATTTATGGAAGTGGGTGAAAAAGCTGACTGCGTGTTGTGTGTGACGCACGAATTTCTCGTGTTTTCGATGTACGAATGAGTTTTTATTAGTTCCTGTTGGCTGTAGTTTGTAATCGATCTGTAGCTTATCGATCCACTGTGTACACGAGTAGCCGGTGGAAGAAGTGCATTCATTAATCGAACGTTCCGGGCGAACATGCTTGGAATTCGTTTGGTTTTCATTTGGTCAAACCGGCTCAAACTTGGTACTCGTTGTCTATTATAGGTTGCGTATCTGCGTGAAGCTTTGTTTGCAAGCTGGGCGAACCACGAAATGTGGATAGGCGCTTTTTTAAAAATTTCGTGTACAATTCGTTAACATCAAAATTGTTTGACAAAATTATCACCGTTCTAGAGTGAATGACTGCAGTCACGCCGAATACGTCCATGTGAAGGCATTGATTCCCAGCTTTGTGGATTTGCTTGACTAGGCCTATCCCAACCCCATATCTGGTCCACAGACTTGGACGATAATGTACACATCGATCTCATTCATTTGGTGACAGCATCCTTTCTCTAAGTAGTATGCTGACCGTCGACGTGTGAGTTTTTCACAGGCTCGTCCACAGTTGTCATGTTGAGAGGAGTACTTGCTCATGATAGTTGCTACTCTGGTATTCTTTCGCTTGTGACTCTCCTGCTAGTAATTGTGATGTGCACACGCGATTGAAGGCATCCGTTTTGGATTGGGATTGTCACAACAACCGAAGCCAAAGAATATTTACACATAACCATCGCAAGTGGCTTGCGCTGCACCACTCTTGGTTCCACTCACACACACACACACACTACATACCCAGTATAAATCTGTAGGAACTAAACCAGGATGCACGTGAGTGGGGGCCCCTTGTGTCCAGCTGGTCAATTGATACCCAGTTGATAGACTAGCGTGATAGTGGAACCATCATCTCTCGGAAAATAAATAGAAGCATTTCAGTGGTAAGGTTTAGGCGGGGAAGAATAACTTAAAATACAGGGCTCAATAATGGAGTTACATATTACTGCATTCTAGAGAGAATAATGAGAGAAAAAAAACAGGTTTATTGATGGACTGGAAAACAAACCAAACATTCATCATGCACTAACAGAGCTGAAAAAGGAGAGATAGAAAACCAAGGTGACTCAGGTTTCCGAAAAGGAGAACGGGTGGTTTATCAAGCGATGGCGGCCGTTGATCGATTTGGACGAAAAAGTAGATATAACTAACACAGCTTACTTGAGTCTAACCTGCCCATCGGTGAACATAGTACGCCGATGTTCACGCACATTTTTTGCATTCTCATGTTGTCTCTGTATGGTTCCGGTACATCACTTTTACAGCATACATTTCATTGTTTCGTCCTTTCTTCTAGCAACTCCGATGGTCACCATTCAAGTCGGACTGATGGTGTCGAGTCCATATTACCCCCTGACTCTTTCCCTTGTTCCCAGAATTTCCCCCTGTCAACCCCTGTGTTCGGCCCCGAACTGCCTTCCTCCCAAAATTATCCGGGATTAACCACCTCTTCCAGCCATGACAATATGCTCACTTTCACACGGTCATACGACTACGAGCAGCCGTTGCGTATCTACACAGCCGAGGACGTGTTGCCGTCGACGAGTGCCAGACCGTGTAAAAGTGATCTGTCGAGTACAACAAGACCATGTACACTACGGTCTTCGAAACCCCGGGAATCTCTCACACCCTGATCTCTAATGTAGAGACACTGTTGGAGAAGCGTTCTGTTGCCGAGTACTTCAGTGCTTCACCCCTGCTAACTGTGTCAGTGATCTACTTGGTTGCACATTGTATTATTGAGCTGCATGAGTACTTTAAAAATCACTACAGCCTTTCTATACCGGCTGATTGCGTACGTTCGTCCATCCTCGACCTACTGCTTTCGTTCATTATTTCCAATGCTGTTTCCCGGTGAGTTACTGTCACCACGACTACCACCATCGTTGTGTTGCCCGCAAACCTTTCGAACGTCTGAATGTTTTCGTAATTGTGACTCTTCTCCGTCCGTTGAACTGGACTGAATTTCACACTTATACGTTAAATTATCCATGGTTTTTTCTCTTCTCAAGCCGGTTTGCCTTAACGGGCTTTGTCCGCGTGTGTGTTTCTACCTTCGCAGAAAGCCCTGATTCTGTGCGTTGACATTCTTTTTTCTCTTCTGAAAAACTGTTTTCAAGGTTCATCACTGGCGTGCCTTACTTCGTACCAGTTACCGGGCCACCTAATGTCTGGCTGTGAGTTCACTGTAGTATCTGAACGTCCCTCATTACAGGTGTTTGTTCGCTAAGCTTTAACGTTGTCACGTGTGCTTACAAATTAACGCGATTTCGACGCCTGACGCATTGCGTACATTAGGTCAAGTCGTCCGCTCGAGCGCCGACTTTCTGAGAAATTTTTTGCCAGGTCGTGCTGGTTGATGGCTTATTTAGTTCAGGCTGGAAATTAACGTCGATCACAGCGTGTCAGTTTGTTTGTCATTCTTGGTGTACATGTTCTGCCATGACTTCAGTATCTGCGATCAAGTTTGTACTTATCCATTCGAGTTTCGAAGACGCCACCACGGGGTTTGTGGTTTTTCAATACATATACACATAATGCGTATTGCGGTCCGCTAGTGAAATGCTGGTGGTTGTTTGCCACTACCTAAGAACGAACTGCCTCAGAACATCCATGACTTCAGCAGAACGCCCCTATTGTGATCGTCGTTGTATCTGTGGAACTGTCTGGTTCCGACTAGTCTTCCTGATTGAGAACGCGCTTTCTCGTCCACGATGACAAATAAATTAACCACACTAAACACATACCTTCGCCTTATTAAAATGCACAGGTTAGATCACAGCTCAATCATTTTCATGCTATCACTGCACTCCTAGCGGACGCAAACTTTGATCCGGAAATCCCACACTACTACGTACGTGAAACGGTCATTGGTACCACCGTCGTCTCGTCCTACTGGTGTCAACGGATTCATGTACACGGATCGTATTCACAGCTATGAATTGTCTCACGTTAGTTGCATTGAGTTCAGTTCCGTATCCGTTACTCATTGCGTACATTCGTTCAGTGATAATATGTTCCACTGGCTTTCGGTATAGCACCACAGTTCTTTGAATGATGTTTGTACTGTAACTGTACAGTGAACAAGGATCGTTCGGTCAAAATATCTTAGTTATATAAGAATGGTTGATAACATAATGTCTGTGTTGAAAACGTCGGTTGTTTCATGTTGAATGCCGTTCGATTTTGGTGGTATGTTTCACAGGCAAGGTGGACTCTTGTGTGACCGATTCACTTCTCCAGGATGTATTTTTTTCACTTTAGGATGTCCCGATGTTCGTCGTTTGATGGCAAGAATTTCTCCAGTATTGCTTTATATCCAGTTGAATTGGGAATTCAAAATACACTGTCCCACTGAAGTTCGTATGCTGCTTGAGAAATTGTTCTAATAGACCTCCCGTTTGCGTCGAATCAGCAAGCATACACTGCATACGATTGAGATATGACTGTTCACCAAAGTTCCGCCACTGAGGTCCATTGACGATTGCTGAGTGGATACGGTTAGAAGGTCTTTTGTCCTAAGCTCTTACACATTGTTTAGACACCCGTGCGGTGTATACACTTTTATTCTTTCCTGCTGTATTTACGCAGAGATATCAAAAGGCCTCGTGACGCGCGAAAGTGACATCGATGAAGAAAGTGTGGCCTCACTTGCCGAACCGGAGATCTTTTTACGATTCATATCCTAGCGTAGTCCAGAAATTAAACTCCCAGTTGGGTTCGCGAGGCGAGCGTGATGATCACGGACCAAGGGTAGATTAAAAGCCTTCAAGCCAGATTTCTGTAATATCGCCATACATACAGCGTGGAAACAAGTAAAACATGCAGTCTGACCTTTTGCATTGCACTGTTAGACACTGATTTGGTAAACGTCACACACGCACTTAACAACATATACCAGGTAGCCCATCAAACAAGGTGAAGACTTCCTCATTGTACTTATGCAGCTCGCGCTCCGGGAGAATTGATCGGCTAATCATTGCACATTCCTGAATATCACACAAAGGATAGAAAGCATCAAAACAACGAGTGAATTGAATGATTGTTGGCCACTGAATAATAACTGTTCGCATGGGTTAAACGTCCTCAATTACCGTGGAATGATCAAACCAAATCATTCTGCTGCGAGCCGGTTAGTAGTGCTTTCCTACATGTAATCGCATTCAGGTATTTCTGACCACGGTATGCAACTTGGACATAAAAACAGATGAGTGTTTTACCAAAACAAATATCACTTTCTCTGTAATAAATTCTACCGCGTGTATTTCACGCATTGTTAACATTGAGACAAGTTGAACCGTTTATTTGGGAGGAGGTGTACATCATGGTTTGCTTGTTTCAATGGTTACCTTTACAATTTGCGTTACCAAGCTGTTTTTGGTGGGAGCAATGGTATCCTGGTTATCCAAACAGTTATTCTGGTCACATGAAAGGCTGGTTGCACATGAGAACCTACTCGTAATTTGGAGAACATGCAACTAGTCTCGGTCCTAAACTAAAGCTTAATGTGCGATTGGTAGGCGAGTCAACTTCTGAGCCGTGATCGGGTGTAGGCTGGGGATCACTGAACATCGATCTGTATTGCGTTACGGCTTTGCTCCATCGATTGAGCAGCTAGTCACGGTATGATACGACAGTATTTTCGCTGGATCCTATGCATCGAATTGGTGCACGTCTCCCGCACCATAACGGTTTCTCTTTGTTGTGAACTGAGCGTCTTCCATTCCCCTTCGCAGTACCTCTTGGAACAACACGAAGTTGTATTTTTCTACTTCGTTTTGAATCATAGGTTCTTGTAGCTATAGTTCGGTTTTTTCTTCAATGTGGTATCCACTAGGTAGAACAACTAAGGCCTCTCCTCGAATTGCTTCCATTGATATGTCCCGTTGTTCTTGGAACTTCCTCTGGTGTGACCCTCCTTTAGGTCCTAGTGGCATTGTGATGCAAGTTAAAACAGTTACGCCATGTATCAATGCATCCTGCTCAACGACCTATGCTGTATTCTCGATAGACGCATCCAGGTTCACTTATCATTTTAGAAATTAACATGTTTACTTGCGACCGGTGGTTCATACGTAAGTCGCATGCAATTGTGTCGTTGCTTACCACAATGGAACAACTCAAACATTAGTTTCCTGATAAAGAACATTCTTCTCTGTCCCAGCTCTAAGGCAGGGTCGACCGAACGTTCACGAGCCGTATCGCAATGGGATCGGACAAAACGTCCGCAATGCTTCCTTGGTACCTTTGCTGAGTGGTGTGAGTCGCACTTCCCATCGCCTCTCCGTTCTACACATTGTCCCAGACAGCCCCATATTAGTTTGGTGCATGCCTTTTAGGTCAGTTTCGTGGATGCCTTACGCTGGATAAAACAATCCTGGGACTGTGTCCTGTAATCTACCTCTATGATATGGCCAGAATCTCTTGTTGACCAATCTTACTTGTCCGTAAACAATGGGTAATAAGCTACTCCGTCAGTGAGGTGTCAACGCTGTTCCTAAATAACCGGTATATGAGACGACGAGTACGTTTGATCTTACATAGTTGAGTTGTTTTTGAACGGGCTATGTCACAGCATGCGCACAGCGCAACGAAGTTTTCAACCTTAAAATGGGCGGAGGTGTCGAAGCTGAGAAGGCTAAGCAGAGCATGACAATTTGGAGGTTTCAGTTACGAATACCAAGTGTCACTGCAGTTTGCGTTGTTATCCGGCATACCAGTCGTTCTCCAAGCTGAATTTACTAAGAAGCGGCTTAAAGTACATTCCGAATAAAACCTAGTTTTCATATTCCTAAAATATTTTTGACCTGAAGTGAGTATCTGTGACATGGTCTCGACGTTGCCCGTTCTGCGAAGATGTGCCGTGTATGAGTTCATGACTTGGTTACTGGCGGTAAGGTTGGTGTCGACAAATCACGCTCAGTGTGTGTTGGCTCACTTTATTTCCTATATCGGTACCGAGAATGTTCGACCCAAGAAAAACTTCCCTTGGTCGCTCTATCTATTTTTATTGCACATTTTCCTTTGAATCCTGAAGAAATGTGATGGAACCTAGTTATTATCTAAAACGTCAACAGACATCGCCACTCTTGAAAATGCGCTTGTTGACTAATTTTATCATTCCCATAGATACGAAATACGGAATTAAGCATATATTATCTCACTCGACTTGAATGATTTAGGCTCTTGAACGAGTGGATGTGCTGTTGTCGTTACTGACATTGTTAAGAATTAGGCACATTTGGCAAAACGATTGAGCCTGTTGTTTACGTTCAGTCGTTCATATACACCCACGGAAGTGTTGTTGAATGTAAATCTTGAATAATTGCTGGCAAATAATCACAAAATGTTTCCTACTGTTACATGTCGCGCTGCACTTTTCGTCACACGCACCGGAGGCGAATAGAAAATTGTTTTAGGCTACACATTTCACTGTTGCGCAGACGGTCTCATTACAGGTAGTCAAGATGGCGTGATCGCGTGTGCATCATCAATACATCAGTGGTTCCCACTGCTACTCAACTGTCACACAACAGTGAAGTGAAAAACAAACCCTGTATAGAAACGAGGAGAAAAAGATAGGGAGGGGAAGGGACTGAACCACTAGAAATAGCCACGTCTATGTTATGAACACTCAACATCAGGGTGCCTACAGCTGGTGTACAAACAACCCAGCTATAAATAAACACAGCGTCATCAACGAGACCGCATTCTTACGGCCCCTACTGCCCTACGTCATTAAATGCACTGACTTCACAGAAAAGTTGATCAAATAACGAACTTTAAGACACTTATGTCCCAGGATAAATTTAGAACACGCAAGCAGAATTACGTGAGATGTACCGGTTACGATACACGGGCTATGATCAATTAGCATGCATCGATTCAACTAAGCGTAAAATAGGAATGAGGCATCAGCTACAATAGAAATTGCACACAGAACCAGTCACGTTCGAACGGGTCTTCATTAGTTAAAAACAAACGAACCAAATTCAAATTTTAACCGGACCGAATAAGAAACGAACGGTGCAGGCAATAACGGTCTTACAGTAAGGCACGCGAAAATGAACGGAAGCTAATAGACAGTCTAGCATAAAGCTTAAGAGAAGAAAAGGAAATAAACTTATGCAAACGATAAAACCAAAACATTTAAGCGAAATAAAATAACAACCACTTAACGAATAATATAGACTTGAACAGAGAAGTCAGAAACAGTTTTCTGCACAGTGTATTTCTCGAGCACATTTCGCTTCATCTCATCAGGTACATACTACAGTCAGTGAGTTTATATAGCAAAGTTCAATGGGCATTGCGAGGCAAAATCAACAAACACATCAGTTACCAGGGCAATCTCGTATTAACGAACAAGTCTTTCTGTACGCAGGGTAGTGGCTTCCATTTGCTAATTGTTACCGCCTCTGCGGACCCAAGAAGCCTTCGATTTTTGTTGCGTAACGCATCCGAAATGCCTTCTCCAGATTCAGTTGGGTTCGATAAGTCAACAGGTGTCGGGCGATCGATGTTGCTGGTTCCCTGTGACTTGTGACATTCTGACTTGAGCCCGGTATTGGTGTATCCATGGCCGTTTTGCGAACCCAAACTGGAATGTGTACGTTGACCCGATTACGTAAGGGCCCCCCGTTCTGCCCATGTAAGTGGCCCGGCACTCACACGAGAATTCGTAGATGATGTAAGAGTTGGCGTTGAGCGGTAGCGGTGTTTTCAAAGGTGGTGTTGAGATTCGGGTGGTGGTGAACAGCATGACCAATTGGACTGCATAAAACGTGCGTTTTATAGCCGCCGTGAGACGGGCTTTCAATAGAGTGGCAATGTCATCACCTTTGTATGGCAAACGGAGATGGACATTTAGTTTGGGGCGACTGAGAGTATTGTATGAACCCCAGTTTGGCAGGTAACACCTACCTACTTCGCTCAATGAAACCGTCAAAGCCTACATCATCATAAACAGCACTACATCAGTGGTTCCCACTGCTGATTAACCGTCATACAATCATGAAGTAAAAAGCAAACCCTGTGTAAAAAGAGAGGAGAAAAATGATAGGGAAGGAAGGGGCCGAACTATTAAAAATACCCACGTTTATATTCGGACATTCAACATCAAGGTGTCTACATCAAGATTAGTCAATCTGTTATCAGGTGAGAGTTGATTGTCGCAGCCATTCCTCCATTATTTCGTCCATGACAAACTTAATCGAAAGTGGTCAGAGTGGATAGTCTTGACGTACGCCGCTTTTGGTGCTGGAACTGTCCGATGATTTGCCGCAAACCATAACGTGAACTGAAGTATGAGAAGAGTGCGCCGACAGTATGTTCACATACTTATTGGATGTGTCCTTGTGTTTAGGCGGCTTTGAAAATGGGATTCGGTAGACTGAACTAAACGTGTCTTTATAGTCGAGAAATTCGACGTTTGTTCGCCGTCTAATGGGTCACTCTGAGTAATGGAATAAGCTGGTTGCTTTGCAAGCAGAACCTTCTCTGTGTTCGCATCTGTTAATAGTTGAACTCACTGCCCAACTCCGTGTTCACCTATTAGGCTGTGGAGTATTTTGAAATTTTACTCGATCTGCACATATGTGAAAGAACATGTACTACGTGTTTATCATCCGCCACTCTATTTTATTCCCATGGGATTTTAAAGACACAAATCTGACGAATTATTGCTTGTATGAATGCACGGTAGCAGCATCATTGAGGTTTCGTTTCATTCATCTGTATCCACTTCTCCTCTAAATCCACCAACTGTTCAACTTATTTTTAACAAACCAACATCTCGATGAGAAGGCACAGAGTTCTTTCTCCCTCCACGACCTGTGAACATATAATTAACGTAACTCGTCTACTCAATTGGAGAGACATTATTGGCTTGTATTTCTGACGCGAAACAAATGTAAGTGTGGATGATGCTATTCTGACAGTTTAGAGGAGAAACATTCACTTTCTTGATGACCACAACAAATGCGTTGTCCATAATTCGGCAGTAGGAGCTCATGTGCTCCACTTGCGAACGTAATTCATCACTCCCTGATACGTTCATCAAAATACCGGCTAATGACTATTCTAGATGTGACTTCAAAGCGATTTCACTTCGTTGTACAGATCAACATTGAACTTTAGCTGTTCACAGAACTAGTAGCACAACAGTCGTTTTAAGTGAGCACTCGTAAGGTAAACAGTATCATTATACGGGTTAGTGTATTCACACCTATGGCTAATTGTCTCACTTATTGGCACAACAGTAAACGGTAACGAGATATTTAGTAAGCACATGAATTCATCAGTCTTCCGGATAATTGATCGATTCGGCCGTATAGATGTATGCGTCCGCGTATTGGCTGTAAATTATCTGCTAACCGTTGGACTATGGCATAATACCGCGGATTTCCCACGTCAAGTAAGAATGATGACTTGTTTGCTCATTCTAGGCGATTCATATACATCAAGTGCTTGGTTACACACTGATATGTGTGAATCAAACGTTGTGTCGTATAATTCCGCGTTGGTTCTGGTGTTTGAGACAAGCTGCCATTTTTCGTTCTATGAGTTGGTTTTTATTTGTCGTCTATTGATTTTTAGAAAATCCAGTTCCGTCTACAAAAGCGCGATCCTTTTTTTCATATAGTCAACTTTGTTAAAACACAGGACCACGAACGTGTGCACTCATTTACACGACTAACGTGTATTCACACACATTAGTCCGCAATATGTTGTCATTCACCCTGATGGCACTTCCCCCCTAGTGCGTACACACTATTCCAATAGTTGCCTCTGATCCAACGTCGTCCTGACTTTGAGACTTGCATTTTAGTTCCCAAATGTACACGCTATACTGCTCAAAAACGAAGATGCCTGTTGTACGACACCTCCAGCAAACTTTCGTGGAAAACGACACATTCTCGTTGTGACAGTACGAATGACACCGAAATGAACCCACTGGATTTCGATATGTGTAGGCATTTAGGGTTAGAGACTTAAAGATAAAATATGGACTGCCAACCGAAGGATAACAAAGGTCATTCCAAATGAAAATCCATGTGTGCAGTTGCCAGATTCTGTCATGCACATGCGTCTTTTAGTGATACCGGTATGAAAACAACACTGTTATACGTACGACTGACTGTTGCCTTGGGCTAAACGATCGCTATTTTCTCATCAACTGTTTGTTTACTCTGAAGAGTTGACCTAGTAGTTCGATCAGAAAATTATCATTTTGTGTATTGTAACATTTCAGCCCATTGAGAGTCGACACTCGTGTGCTGTTTAGAATCTAACGACTCTGTTAGTTCAGGCTGCTCAATTTAATCGGTCTTGCGATAGCCCACTTTGTCAGTGTATGACAATCACAAGAAAATCGTTAGATTTATTTGCTTAATACAAATAACACGATCAAACAGATGGCAATTACACGTGATGTGACGCTGAAAACTGGACGGACAAGTAGTACGTCAGCATAGTAAACTCGATATTTGCGCAAACTTGGCTTTGTCATGTGAATCACATAAAGTTGAAGAGTCACATTGTGAACCTGGTAAACCTCCCTGTCGCATGCTCCAATTACTCGGGTGCGAGAAGTTACGACATAACGTTGTGTTATTCTCCATCCATTTATCAATAACTACTGTTAGTTTATCAGTAGGTTGAGTTATTCCAGAATATTTATCATGTGACATCAAGATTTGTAATCAGAAATTTAACCTATTTCCACAGCGTGTATACAAATGCTTCGTTTGATAAGCGGTACCTGAACACATGAACGGTACTGAATTCAAGCATCATATATTGCAGTCAATTCTCCTATTGAATCAGCACGTTATTTTTCAAGTTTGGATTCAAACCAGAGAGAAAAACAGCATGCCTAAACGCGTCCAGCGTTCTACCCGCTGAGCTACGTCACATTCTCTGCTATTCTGTTTATCGTTCCAACCTCCAATCGTACTCACATGTGGGTCGAGCATTGCAAATGATGACATGATCTTCTTAACGCTGAACATCTTCATCTTATTGTTTATACTTTCACTAGTGCTGACCTAAACAATTCGTAGGTTCTCATTTGACAACAGCGTTTCATTAATAGTTTGCTTACGGTGATCTGCTAGTTTGATAAGTATCCGTTGTCTCGTTGCACTGATGGTCGCAGTATTCTGTCTTATATCAACCGCAACGCTCATTTATCCGTAATCGTTTGAGCGGGTGCTCGGTGAGATAATTTCGTCAAAGTGAATGCATGTTCTCAATGACCTCTGATGACAGACATCCAGATCAGCCGCTTTAATTTGTCAGCCCAATTGATAAGTTTTGTCCAAATCATTTTTTACTCACAGTCTCTCATGTCAGGGTCCGGATTCCTTAACCTCTGAATATATGTGTCCTTATCACCGAGAACGGCTTGTGGCACATTACAGCTTTCTGCGAGTTGCGTTCTCATAGCCTCAATCATTGTGGTAACTGTTGTTTTGACAAACTCATCACTACCACCCAACATGACGGTTGTGTGATGGTTATATATTGCTGGCTACAGCATTCATTTTCCTAGTCGGATACCCACTTTTGTTTATCTGAAGACGTTTCTGCCAAACACTGGATATTCGGAGCTATTTATCGAATCCTTCATTCGAGATCAATGTTCTCTCCGATAATGAAACCATTATTCACCGCTGGAATCGTACCAACTACAGCGTCCAAATTCTGTCGTCCATTCAATAACGAAATCATCAGTGACCGCTGTGATGGTTTGATCAACAGCGGCCTCAAGTCTTGATGAGCGCTCAGTGCGTTTTAGTCTGCTTCTGTGTGAAAACACTTTTTCCAGTTATATGGCTCCCATGTACGTAGCACTCAAGCTACTACTAGACCGAAACTTACCAAATATTCATGATCTGCTACACTTATGGCGCACCAGTGATTCTTAGGGATTGCCGCCTTTATCGTAGTCACTGTGAATAGTTCGCAAGCATTGAGCAGTATTACTGTAAATGTGGCTTTCCTGATTTCCAGTCTAGCTAGATTGAAAACCCTTAAACTCAACCCGTTCATTGGAAGTTCTGCCGTGCCATACCACACGACGAAGACAATACGTTTCTGAGAACGTTCACAAATCAATTGTAATATTCTACATGGCTCGTAAATGTTCTCAGCGCCTGTTTGCATTCGGTCACACAGTCGTTTCTGATCTCCGTTTTCCTGTGATAGTGGCCTCAGACTTCCTGTTCAACGTTTGAAGTACATGATCATTAGTGAAGTTGTTGCAAGTTGCGCTTCAGATGCATTTTACGCAACTCAATAGAGAGATTTATGTGTTCTAGTCATTTATGATCTATCGGCTCAGTAATATTATGAGTAGCGGGATAAATCCAACAATGAGAAGCATGTTTCCATTTCCAGATATTTGTTCTAGTTCACTCGGGTGGACCGCAGTGGAGTAGCTGAGTCTATCAAAAATTGTTCAGTTCAAACGGCGATGTAGCGCAAATTGACTGCAACATCATTGACTAGGTTTCCAACTTCGTCGGTTGGTTAAAACCATCAAATGGTTCAGCGTATGGTTATGAAAGAGATCTCAACTTACTGTGAATTTAACAAAGCAGTGCTTTTCAACGTCTACCAAAGTGCTTCATGCGCGCACTGCAACATACAGATCCGCAATGTATAAATGTTTTCAATCTCGATGCTGACTGTTTGCCATGTTACCGCGCCAAATCCATGCATGTGTAACAGATGTCGTATGTGCAGCTGAAGGAGTTAGGCGAATTGTACGAAAATCTCTCGAAACACGAATTTCATCGATTTGGTGATGTAAATCGATTCAGTTGAATGACACTTGCATGCTTGTCAATCAAGTCCATGTGTTAATGAGAGGCAAAAGAAAGTTGTTTTTGTCGAATGTTTATTTATCATTCGCGACGTAAGCAATTGTGTACTCTCGCCGATTGATTTCGTTCTGAAAGTATAAATGCGCGTTTCAAATGAAATTGTACTTCAGATGCTTCGGACTTACAGACAACATGCACAATAATATACACATGGAACTATCTTTATAAGGGCATCTGAACCCAGTGTCTGTAATTTTGTAAATACCAACTGGAATCATTGTGACATTCTCCAACCAATATTTTTTTATCAGGTGAACGAATAGTATAATATGTTAAACTGATCAATTCACGTGAACAAAATGTTATACTATAAGTTCCCGTTCACTGTTGGGGAATGAAAGTTTGACCACTCTATTGTATGCGTGACGATAAATCCCATAAATCCATGTTTCTATCTCATGCTTACTGCAAGCAGTCCGAATCTCTCTATCTTATCAATTGCGTGGCAAGTTTGAATTCAATTACCATCCCCAGTGTTATTTGAAGTCCCAAATTCAGAGCATTACAGGGGGATAACCCGACATTCATGTTTACAGGACTTTAGGCTAATATTTTAATCGTGAAAATATTAGTCAATACATTACAAGTGCTTGAGTTATGTTATATGAATATTGCACTGTGTTGTCTGAGGTAAACGTGTAAGCGGATATTTATGATAGACAAGGTGGGAGTGACTAGTTAACAGTGGGAAATAGACTGATCAGAGTGCAGGATTTCTTCCTTGGAACATAATAAATACGAGGGTTCATGACAGCAATGTGAGTTAAATGTTTTGATAATCGTTTACCACAAACCATACACATACTCTGATTGAAAATGCGTAGCGTTAGATAGTTATGGATAGACCAGTGCGAATCATCACGTTACCTGACAATTTGATCTTTCTCATGCTGTCATTAGCTCTGGACACTTTGCTAAACAATGTAAGTATACGATGGGAGAAATATATATATAGCAAGTGCAAACATAGGAATTAAATGGAACAAAACGCACTGTCGAGAAATGAAAATGTCGAAAAGTCGAACCTACTGTTTATCGTCTAACTGAGTGCACACACTTAATAGCACTCAGTAGTTTATTCAACAAAAGTGACACTAGACGTTTTCATGACTGACTTCACTCATTGTCTGTTTGCTATATACTTGCAAGTGTGGTGTGTATGCCACAAACAGACCGGTTGGAAATCAGTAGCGAGTACACAATCCACAAAAGTCAGTGTATTACATTCGTAATTTTCATAGTGAATCAGTCATTCAGTAATTAACGAGGGAAAGAGTTTTGTGTGCATTGTTCAAAATACACTCACTAAACTGGATACACGAAGCATTTCTCGTTTACCGCTATTAATCGTTTCGTTTACAAAAGTAGGCCTGAGAGGACAAAGCAGTTCGTCAGTGTTATCAATGTTCCTGCTACTGTCAATACACTCAATTTGTAATGGACATATAGGCTGCTTACCCGCTTGAATTTAATAGTCGGTTAGCTTTGAATTGGTCAGAGCAGCGACTTTCAGTACGACACAATCAATTGCCAGTAACTATAGCACATGACCTCAGTTTGGTCGATCGTATGTTGATTCCACTTATGGATGTAACGTTCGCAAGATATTAGAGATACAAGGAAGTCACAAAATTTCTAGAGGATTAATGAAAGCGTGAAGCAACTTACATTGGCAGACGGTAAGTTCATATGTACATGGTGCACCTGTGTGACAACACAAACGTATGCACATGTGAAACCGTGCATCGACAGATGAACTCAAATTTCAAAGAAAACACGGTTCACGGTCTATGCATGACCTAATCTACTAGACAAATGGATCAAACCTACCAGGCTATCTTTATAACACGGACAGGCAGAATGCTAAACCAGCCAGGTAATTTTTAGCTAGGTGTGTTGTATCCCAACATGTGCTGTTTGGGTCAACACTTTCCCATCACGTCAAACCCATGTCTGTTTAATCAACAAGTACTGGTGAAAAAAGATTATCGCTAATTTGCCTATTCATAACCTACAGAAAATGGACAAGAAGATTACTATCGAATAATATTGGTCAGCACTGAGTAACTCACGTATATAATTGATATCTGAATTTAGATTCATTGAGTTGCCACGGTTGTCTTATCATATTATGAGCATACTCAAAACTCGTGTCATTTAAACAAATGCATATTCGCGAGAAATTACTCATTTATATAAATCACAAATAGATAGCAAGCTGGTTCCATTTCACACATTCTTAACAGTGACATGAAGCTTTAGGAGATTCGTGCGAATAAAGAGCAATATTTGAAACCAAAATCCATCTATTCAGAATGCAGTTACTGAAAGAAAGTTGATCACCAAATCACAACCCTCGATTTACAGCCTGGTTCAGTAAAATGTACTACAGAGACTTAGTTTGATTATCTTCTAGCCGTCAAGTTGTGAGAGGCCACTGGTTGTTAGTGTCAGTGCGTAGGACTATAGACATGAGTTAGAATTCAGTTAGCTTCCTAGTTACACGAATAACTCATGTATCTAAATTATTGAGATGGCTTTGCAAAGTTAACCCAATGAAAGACACAATATTTCATATTTCTCACAATAACCGGGTTCAGTATGAAGTGACCGGTCGAAATCCGACAAAAGCGTAAGACGGTGAGGGGCACTGCGTTATACTTAGCCGGGCGATATGAACACTTAACAGCTGATGTACATCAGTGTTGAACTGGCTCTTCTGTAATGCTCTATGTGAATGATTTCAGTTCGCTGATGTTTACAGTAAGCAACTACAATGAAATATATCATTATATAAACTGCGTACTTATAACGTTAATAATGAAACCAAGATCGATCGAAGTGATTACCGCCAAGAAACTTACTACAAAATTTCCTTTCTGCATAGTAGAACATAAATAATTATTTGTTATCACTGTTTTATGCGTAACTTGACATCTCAATTCACAACTGTCATGAAAATATAAGAAGATTATATTAAGCAATCTGTTTGACTCTTTAATTTCAAGGGCTATCAGCAAGTTTGTGGATGTTAAGTCTACTCCTGTCAAATCCCCCTATTAAATCTCCCTACTTACAACAATTGCCACAAATGAATAGCTTATTCGCCTTCGCCATGGTCAACACAAACGTTGGTTCAATTCACCGCCACGGTTGACATAAACTTCGATGTAATTCACTACTCAAAGAATCGAAGATTGTATTAATCACCTTGATGAACGATCCAGAGCTTTAGTACTTTCAGCAACTAAGATCTGTTGGGTATAATTTCGAAGCAAAACAAAGTATGCAACTAATGGCCAAAATTCATTGAAAATGTAATATGCTAATTATAATTCTATTATTTAGAAAACGGATGTCCTTCTAACAGCCGTGCGTGTTCCGAATGTTTTCACGTGAACTTGAACAGTGACAAGTAACGGGAACTAAACGAGATTGTCAGTGAACTAAAATACTGCCTAGTAGTTGCGGTCTATATTTCAGTCTCAAATGTAAAGCCTGTGAGTAGAAGTTGTGGTTATCTATTTGTAAAGAAAATCATGTAGAAGTCACAGTGCGGTCAAATTGATTACCACACATATGAACGTACGTCTCATATATTGAGCTGAAATGAAAGAGTTTCGAGGTTACAATGTCACGAAACATGCCCGAATGACAAATATGTGTTGAGTGGAAAATTATCAACTATGAATCAAGTT